>VYZW01031186.1:53141-124787 GCA_013401315.1 Balaeniceps rex | reverse complement strand
TGCAGAAAAAAGTTCTTCAGACCCCATGCCTAACATTAGCTGAGACAAAGCCCATCACGAACACATAAAATATCATACACTATCAGCTCTAGTAACCTGTTTCTTGTGGTAACATGTTTACCAGTGTGCTTTCTAGTGGTGACATGGGCCACTTTCTCAATGCCATATCCTCAAGTTGCTGAGCAGCAGGTAGAATTTGTTTTTCTCAGGCCCCTTAGAAATACGCCATTTTTCCAAGGAAGGAAGGAAGAAGGACCGGAGACTGAACCTGACTGATGACACAACAGGGAAGTGGTCCTTATAACTTCCCTACATGGTACAATGACCCTGGCCTGGAGTCATTCGTTTAATTCCAGTGTCAAAGTAATTTGTCTCAACTGCTGAGCAGTCAAAACTACACAAGCACCATTATAACTTGGGGTGGTTGGTGTTGCTCATGTTGCATCGTATCATATGTCTTATTGTGCTTTTAAAGCTGAAGATAGAGATGTAAACAAGAAAAACCACCTGAAGCTGAGTTGCAGTTCTCTCTGTCAAATGCCATGTAAACTTTGGAGAGATCTCTTATTATATACATATATGTATGTGTGCATAATTGTGTGTGTGCACCCACATATAGGAGGTGCTACATAAATAATACATAGAAATAGAACATATTTGATTTCTTTTCTATGAAAATGGACAACAGAAAGAAGAAAAAAAGGTGAAGATTTTAAAATAATTAAGAAAAAAAAATCCCCTAACCTTTTCTTCTGTTATCTGACCTTGGTTTCCATGGAAACAGGATCAGACACGTCAGTAGCAGGAAGAACTCTCACTTAAAGGTGTCACCTACAGAGAGGAACTGGTACCCAACACAGATACACACCGCAGCATGAACATTCTGAGAGCTCAAAGTGCCAATGCAGATCCGCTGTCAGTGGTTTGAAACAAAATATTAGATTTTCAAAGGGAGAACAGGAGGACCAGATCCTCTGCTGTCTGTAAATCAAGCCTCTTAGACGTAGTTCGTGCTAGGCAGGAAAAATTGTAGGTGCCCAGCATCATTAGTTACTTTGGGTTACCCTGGCTTCATATCATATATATATGTGTGTGTATATAAAATTTACACCAAAAGGGCAAATCTGTTTTTGTAAATAGGAAGGGCTTAAATCACATGCTGCAGAGCCCATTTGCTATTGAATAAATTGAAAAAATCCTAGGAAGGCTCATGCACAGAGAATACATGAGGCAGGAGGTGGCTATGGAAGCATCTTGCCCAGCTGCAGCAGTGACTAAGTTCAGGGTCCCATCAATAGTACGTTCTACAAGTAGGGAATGCACAATGTCGTAGCTTCACCAAAAATGAAAAAGGAGCCATTTTCCGTCAAATCCTGGCCACATATAAGTGGCTGACCCTGGGTACATCATTTACTTCAACTTCTTATTGATCCCGTCTCCCTGGGGTCTGACTCACTAGGGCCATCCATCTACTGTGCCCTAATGCCCCTGACTCGGGCCTGAATCTCATGGCTCCTGTTCATGCTCAGAGTTTTCCCATCCCAAAGGTAAATCTTGCTCAAGAGTAACTGCATTACAGATAAAGCTTTGTTACTTAATTAAGGTATAGAACTAATTGTCTATAATGATGTCATCAAAAGGCTGTTTGCTAGAGTACAGCACTGGAATAATTTACATAGAGAAGCTTAGAGATGGACCATAAATAACACGCAGAACCACAGTTGTCTTTGATTCATTACAAAACAAGAATGAAGGGAGTCAGTCGTTGGCATCGGGGTTATTGACAAACAGATACACATCAAGCCTATTATAGAACCTGACATTTCTGTTTTATTTTCCCTTTTGATTTTTTTAACACCCTATGTTTCTTGTTTAACAAATTGTTCTCAATATGACGTATTCACAATAAGCCCATAAGCACAAACTGAAACACAATTTCCTGCTAGCTTCAGTAGAAATACATTAATCCACTGGATATTTCCCAGGACAATATTATCTCTCATGTGCAGGCTATATTCCTCTCATTTGGCTGCAAAGGGAGAAAAAAATCCTTGAAAATCTGTTTGAAAAGTGACATGCAAGAAAGTCATAGGTAAACTGCCTCTTGCTCATGTGAAGACTTTCCTATCTATTTATCTATCTATCCATCTATCTATCATCCATCTTTCTTGCAGCACATAATTTACTAAAACTCTCCCTGAACGTGACAGTGAAGTTAAATAATGAAAGAAAGGCAAGAAGGTAGTTAGGCTGCTGTACTCCTGATTGCTTTGAAATGCTACTGTCATCGCTTTCTAACTGCTCCGTATCACAAGAGCATTTTGCATATCGGCAGAGGAAGAATACTGTCTGTTCTGTTTTTAAAGACAAGCATCTTTTAAATACCCACTGCTGTTATTCACCCTCACATTTTCAAGGCCACATATGCTGCCATGCCTTATAAAGATGCAATATTAAATGCTACCAGGGCTCTAGGGCTGGTTGATTACTGGCCTCTTATGACCCACAAGGCTAAAACACTAACTTGTTCTTCACTGTCTTGTCAGCTGGTAATGAGAAATGCTTTCCTCCAAAATAAATAAAAAAGGAAAATTACCTTAAAGTAAGTTCTCGTTTTAAAGACGAAGCAGATTTTTTTTTCCTTTTTCCCTTCTCTTTTTCCTTTCCTCGCATTATGCAGAGCAAGTAGTAATCTCTCTGCAACTCAGAGAAGGGACAGAACTTGGGCTTGGGATATAGCCCCGTGCAGATGCCATGCTGTGTGAATGCACATTCCTTCTCACCTTTCCCAGGCATTTCAACAATATTAGATGTTTTAGAAGACCTGCTAGTGAGCTCCTAATGAATTCAGATTGTGTTGCCCTTCCAGAACATTGTGTTCCTGGTATATACCAGGCCAGATCTAGCAGGTTGGGATCCTTAATAATCCTAGGGAAAGGTGGGATCTGTGAAAGGTAGCTGCATATTCCTGTAGTCAGGGGGTATCTGCCATGTATTTTCTGGAGGCATTCTGAAGAAGTGACCCATGAGTCCTCCTGCAAGAGCCAGCTCCCTGTAATTGCAGCTGTGATAGGGGAAACAGAGCGCCAAAACTGTGGCCCCTATGCAGTAGAGGGAAGAGGAAGGACAGATAGTTGGGAAATACTAATCTTTGGCAAAAGTGTTACTGGGGTAACATGGAACTACTCGGTGGGAAGGTTTCAATGGAAAAGATTCTTCAGGGAAATTTCTGGCTAGGAAGGAAAATCTGCAAGAAAAGTTTTTTCTTTAGTTCTTAGTCCTTCATGGTTTCGGATGGAGCTGGACATAGGCAGTGCTGAGAACACACATGAGAGACTGGAAGGGAAGAGATCACAGCTGCCGAAAGCTTTGATCTCACTCTTCCTGCCCCCAGCAAGCCGCCTGGTTTCAAAGTGGGGAGATGGAGATCCTCTGGTCTTGCTGATAGCTAATTCCAGCTGAAAACAAACTCCACGATCAACCTGCCACAGGGGCTTGGTTTGACTCTACCTTGTCATTTGTGCAGGGGAAAGAGGATCAGTAGTTGTGTGAATTTTTCTAGTCCCCTGCCTCTGATTTAAGCGTCCCTGATAAGTCAACCTTTCAGAATAATGGCTGGGTTTAGTTCACGCTTTATTAAACCCATTCCGCTAATATGCACCCTTGTCTTCCTTACTCCTTGCAATGGGACTGCAGTTTCACATCAGCAATAGCTGAGTGTTTTTGTTTCCAGCTAGGATTCCTGAGTATATCTGAACAGAAAATACTTTCTTCTCGGGAAGTAAGAGCCTTCCAAAATAAGCTCCTTTTCACTATGGGAGTAATTTCACCAGGACATAAACTAAAATATTTATTTAGCTGATAGTGCACGGACAGGAATATCCCAAGGAAAAATGGAAGATTTTTGCTGAATAAAAATGTAAATCGGAAAACTTGAAAGGGGTGGTTATGATGGCACTGATCTTGCAATCGTCTCTGAAGGAGTGGACTTTGCGTGTATGTGCAACCTCACAAATGCACGGGGGCTCTCCCATAAAAATCTGCAGGGGAAGGTTTGGAAGTCAGAGTGGAAGGGGTTAAAGAGATGGACTCAGCAATGTGGAACTGCACAGGTGCTTTTGCCTTTGACCAAAGCTAGATCTTTGGCTGCTTTGGTAAAAAGAGCTTAAAAGTTCTGATTTGGAAACGTATCCAAACTGAACTTTCAGGCTTGGCAGGCAGAGAGGATTTGTCCTTGGTTTGGGAAGAATAGCCCTTGGAGCTCCAGAGGGAAAGAGCAGAAAAACAGATGGAAGGAAATTAATTCAATAAAAATAAATTAGACCTTTTAAACAGTATTGTTTTTAATATTTATGATGCAAAGAAGATTTGCATTTTTCTGTCAGTAAAGTATATGTCTCCATTTGACCTTCACTCCCTAAGTGAACGCTTTATTTAGCCTGAATGGCAGATATTTTTCTGTCTTTTCATGGACATTTTAAGAAAACCTGGATGCTGCTATTTTTTTATTCACATTGTAAAATGATCCTTGATGATAAGAAAATGGTAATATTTGCTCATACCACATGACTGGATCAAGGTAGCCAATGATCTGTATCTGGGTTGCTACAGCGTGATGTATTATACTTCATACGATTTGCTGCAGGCAGAAATCTTAATTAAGGCCTTTCCTAAAGAGTGACCTTCAGGGACTGGATTTTTGAATTGGTGTAAAAATAGACAAATGCCCTAACAGCATTGGGGGACTTGTGGAAGAGTGTTATATGCACCTTTCCCCATCTCGTCTACACAAACAATGATTATTTGCCGCTATTATCGAATGAGTTGTGAGGCATTTTCAGCAAACAATCAGCCTTTATGCGTACAGAAAGATTTCAACCTGACGTGCGGAGCTCAGTTACTCAGCTTCTCCTCCACTTCCAATGAAAGTTGTGCGTCTATTTTGAGAATATTCTCCCCTGAGCTCTATTCATCCATACTTTACCACACTCATGGATATTCACTGTTTTGGGATCCCTCTAATTAGCTCGCCACATGTGGTGTCTTGCTCAGCTTTTAGCAATAATTCCCCGTACCCTGCACGCAGTGGTATCTGGGCAGGTTTGGCTGGGCAAGAAGGGGATTGTAGACAGCACTTATGAAGCGAATTAACCCTACTATATTACAATAAAGAGTTTGTAACAGTAGCTACAGGCATGCAGGATGCTAGTGGGATGTGTACAAGTATCTCCAGGCTGTTTTGCTATGAATTCTCAGCTGAAACATCCTTATGATGCCAGACATGGGCTTTTCTTATTTCTTCCACCCAAAATAAACTGCCAAACCACCTGGAAGTTTTGTGCTGTGGTCACACAGGGGCTGAGATAAGGCCACCAGCTTCACCTCCTGCTGCAGATCCAGGCTCGGATTTGATCTCCAGAGACAAGAGCAGAAGGCATCCAGCGCTGGCACCCATATGCCCTCCACGGGGCTGTGGCATGTCATGACACCCACGTTCTCAGCTGTCGGCTCCAGGATCACTCTTCTGATGTCCCCAAACTGCTGCCTCAGCTGAACAGTTTTTGGTGACTGGCTGAGGGACATCGTACACCAAGATAAGGAAAGCCGATTTCACTCGCCACAAGTTGGATAAGCCACTTAAATTTTGAAGATGAAATATACTTTCAAAGTAACTTTTAAAAAGCTTTTGACACGAGTTATCCCCACCCTGCTCTACAATACAGCTTTCTTCATGGGCAAAGATGAAATGAAATATCTGCTGGAGCTTATAGAGAGCTCTTGTCAGAGACGGAGCTTTTGTCTGCTTTTTTTGACAAGCAGAAAAACCCTGGCTTTTTAAAGCTAAAGCCTATTGTGAGAGATACAAACCAGAGTCTTGGCTAGACTCACCCGGCCCATTTCCACTGAAATAAGACTGCGCTATCAGTTTACACGAGCCAAGGGACTGGCCGTACCGAGGAGGACAATGTGCTTTCAGGGGGCGCGGGAGCCCGGGAGGCGAGGGCAGGGCACTCGCGGAGGAGCCTGAGCTGCCCGACCAGCCGAGCCCCGCTCCAGTCCCCTGCGGGGACGTGCTGGGCACCAGTGGCACTGGTGGCACCATCCTGTGGGTGGCCCTTGACACACCACACAGCACAGCGCAGGCGTCGCTCGGAGCACCAGCTCCTGCCCAAGTGATTTGCATGAAATACTTCTAACGTCCCGTGCTCACAGCTCTTAACCATTGTGCTTTTCTGTAAATAAATATTCACCTGCACGTCCCAGAGTCTCCAGCCTGACAGGGTTCATCCCTGGTGTAGCTGGGACACTGCGGCAGCTGGGACAACTCTTTTTATTCCCAGTTCTGCTACCGCTCTTCAAACATGACCTGAGGAAAGTGACCTCATCTTGCTGTTACACTTTCCTGACCTACAAAACAGAGCTAATTTTGCTTATCTGAGGGGACTAGGGAAAGGCCTAATGCTTGCCAAGAAGCTTAAAGTTGCCCACATGCAAGATGCAACAGATGCACAGGATAATGACAGCAGACCTTTCCTCTGAAGCACCGTACCACAAAGCCTGCTATTGGCCCCAGTAAAAGCCTCGGCAGAAAAAACAGACGGCAAGATATCCATGCTTCCCAGTGGGATGTCCTGTGACATCCCCGCCCTCCTGCCACTGCAGAGGCATGGGGTCAGCAGTCCAGATTATGTGGAGATGCTGTGAGTGCCATGATCTCACATCACCTCCCCCATGCACCGTGCCATACACAAAACGGCTTCTTAGGCTCTGTTCCAGGCTGCTCGGTTGGCAGAACCCGGAGCTAAGGAAAAATAAATAATGAACCAGAGACAGCTCACTCTCAGCCTCACACGTCGTCGAGGAGATAACAGGCCAATGCGTATAATGATCTGCACTGAATCATTTGCCACATCGGTATCAGAAGCTCTCAGCTTCATTCAGGGGCTCTCTCATCCAAACTGCATACGAGATGACAGTGTTAATACATCAACGCCTGCAAAAGAGGCTGTAATGAAATCTGTCAGTGTTGCCCCTGCACCAAACACTACTTGAAAAAGCAGATGTGTAGCTGAGATTCAGTTTATTACTGTCTGAACCTTCCTCACTTACAAAACCAAAGGGTGATTAAGGGGGAAAATCCCTGGCTACTGAAAGTTGCAGTAGCTGTTGTGTGCAGCTTGGAGCACGGCGGGAACATTGTCTGGAGCCTGCTGCCGTATTATTATTATTATTGTTACTATGATGAGGATGTTTATTATTATTATGTCTATCATATCAAATTTCAAAGACCCCAAAATATTTCAAGGTGTTTGAAATAAACCTCATCAAATCAAAATAGCCAGACTTTCTGCCTTGGAGAGCAAAGCCAGGCTGGCTGTTAAAGCAGTCTGCTGTGGCTCAGGGCTATGTCTGTTTTACCATGTGACCAGGGCAAGTCAGCTTAGGTAACATTTTCATAAGTGTGCAGTGCTTTCAAAGCTGAAATGCCATTTTCAGAACCTAAATCCTTTTGACTGCTAATAGCATACAGGCTTATATGTGCTTAAATAATTTCTGAAAATGAGAGAAATCTCCTAATAATTTTGGCACTTCCAGAATGAAGGAACTCATCTGAGCCAGCTACTCTGTGTTTCTTTTACAGTTTCTGGACAGAAACAGGGCACGGGTATAACACGACTCATCTGTCTTCCCTAAGATCCTTCTTTGCATCCTCTCCCGCATGAGGAAGAGCCAACACAGGCACTAGAAATGCCAGATTCTCCTTGTTGACTCTAGACAGCTCCAGTAGGGAAGTCTGTGCTGTAGGCATCTAATATTAAGCTAAATGCACTCACGCACCTTGTGTCCTGCTGTGCAACGAAGACAACAACATATCCCGCCCCCTCAGTGTCACTTCTCTCTGCTAAGGCCTGTCCAACCCTATAAGTTTGCACCATGGACACAGTGTGGTCCAGTCTTGTTTCAGGTTCTCCAGGGTGCGACACTCAAAAGCAGCATGAGCAAGTCCTAAGGAGACAACTGTCAGACACTGAAGAGGACAAGACATTTTGCCATCCCAGCCTACGTTCTATCACTTTTTCCATGGGAGAGGTACAATTGCAAGCAAAGAAACCTGCCAGACTCTAGTAACTCTCTTTTCCCTTCTCCTGCCCTTACAAGGCAAAATAAAATCTCCAGTAGCTCCCCTGTGCTGCTGAACATGGAGAAAACCATCCTGCTGGGCCATCTGCCTGTCCTCCGCAGCGTGTAGGGAAAGCCTGGCTCTCCATCCTGAGTGGAGCTGATGAGCAGGAAGATATAAAAGTTTGTCTTCTCATGCCTTGTGTATTCTGGTAATTACAGCGAGTCAAATGGATGCAAGTAGAGGGTTGTTTTGGTAATTGCCTATCTCTACGGCATAAAACAGTATATTACATCCTATCTACAAATTAGGATTCAAAAGCAAAAACATGTGTTTAATTTTGATTTTAATTGCATTTTTACTTCAAACATCTATTTTTCTCCGCGGTGCAAACAGACCTGAGCAATCTTGCAGAGATCAACAAAATCTTCCACAAATGCCAGGCATTTCTCTCTTGGTGGTTCTTGGCTCCGTGAGCATTTAATCTGCTAACTTTGACAGAAAGAGCTGTCTAATTTCTACAGCCTGCTTATTTTTAAATCAACAAATATTTACTGCACACTGCATTTTAAAGGATACAATTATTAGTGTACCTCTGTTTGATTACCAATGACACAGTAATAATACCAGCAGCTGCTGAATTGTAAGTGAAAATAACCCTTTGTTCTCATTTTTCTTATCTGTAGACTATAACAGCACTCATGGGGACAATAACCTATGAAATAGATTAAAAGCCTGTTAAATGCTATTTTCAGCTTGGCAGATCACCAAACCCTAGCTTACCCTTAAGCTCCGTTTCCTTTTAAATATTCCTTTTAGCATAGCCATGTGACAACAGTAATGTGCAGTTTTACCGTGATTAAGTAACTGCACAAACAAGAGGGTTTAGGTTTATAAACTGAGTGGTGCTGCTCTCACAGGTGAAAAGGACTGTGCTCCGCCAAAGACACCAAGGCTTCTGGAAGGGGCTGTAATGGTCTAATTTGCAGATTTTCCCTCTTGCCTAGTGACTTTAAGTAAAAGAAGGGGACACTGCTGGTTTCCTATTTCTGGCTGGTAGTGTTGAACCCCCTCTTCTGTCTCCATCCCCCTTTTACAACACTAGATTCAGATTAGCAGGGAAATAATTCATATTTATTCACTGAACAATTCTGAGGAAGTTTCTAACATGGTAACTGCTGAGGGGGTCATTAGTGGGAATGATGCAGCCCAGGGCCATCCTTGGTGAACCAATCTGCTTTTCTGAACCTCTGCTGACTTTGGACTACTCTATCTGTCTGAACAGGAGAACAACAGAAAAGGGGAAAAAAAAAGAAGGACTAGAGGAACCGGTAAACTGCTGTGTGTTTCCAATCATAGAATCATAAAATCATAGAATGCATTGGGTTGGAAGGGACCTTTAGAGGTCATCCAGTCCAACCCCCCTGCAGTGAGCAGAGACATCTTCAACTAGATCATGTTGCTCAGAGCCCCGTCCAACCTGACCTTGAATGTTTCCAGGGATGGGGCCTCCACTACCTCTCTGGGCAACCTGTGCCAGTGCTTCACCACCCTCAGTGTAAAAAATTTTTTCCTTATGTCTAGCCTAAATCTCCACTCCTTTAGTTTAAAACCTTGTCCTGTCACAACAGGCCTTGCTAAAAAGACTGTCCCCATCTTTCCTATAGGCCCCCTTTAAGTACAGAAAGGCCGCAATAAGGTCTCCCCGCAGCCTTCTCTTCTCCAGGCTGAACAGCCCCAACTCTCTCAGCCTGTCCTCGTAGGAGAGGTGCTCCAGCCCTCGGATCATTTTCGTGGCCCTCTTCTGGACCTGCTCCAACAGCTCCATGTCCTTCTTGTGCTGAGGGCTCCAGAGCTGGACGCAGTACTCCAGGTGGGGTCTCACCAGAGCCGAGTAGAGGGGCAGAATCACCTCCCTCGACCTGCTGGCCACGCTTCTTTTGATGCAGCCCAGGATACGGTTGGCCTTCCGTGCTGCAAGTGCACGCTGCTGGCGTCCAGCTTTAATACTGTAGGAGGACTTTTTTTGAAAGGAACAGATGGGGAAGACAAGGAAAACCGGTCTAGGGATCTTTAGTACTAATGGAGGAAGAAGGGCAAAGGCACTGGTAGGCTGGTACAGCTCTGCTGGAAACAGTTGTTTTCACAGCGTAGATTGTTTCTATTCAGACATGGGACAAAACAGATCTTGTCAAGAACAGCACAACAGGATCTGGGTCTTCTGCTTCCTGCACTATTTGAGCACCTTTGGTTGTGACCAGAACCTCCCCCCAGAGCTCAGAAACTCGTCCTGAAGAAAGCTTGGTTGGAACTGTAACCTTTAACTCCCATTCAGCCTTTTTGAATGAAAACAAGCCTGTAGATAAAATCCCAACAATTTCTGAATTCAGCTGATGGGAGGAAACATAAATAAAAATTATCCCAGCTCTCACCACCTTCTGAATAGTTGGAAATAAAAATAAAAATTCCTTTATGGACATTTCTTTTAAAATTTTAAATTGGAGATTATCATCTGACTTCCATCCTAAGAAGGAATAGCCTTTCCTCTTTTGGATGTATAAAGTCCTCTCAACCTCTCACTAAAGGGACAATAAGAGCTCATGAAATTTTATGCTGTGAGAAATAACACTCCTCTACTTGACTTCAGCTTGCTAAAGGCACAAAGACCTCTCACACACCCACATGTTTCAAAAGATAGGAAATTCCCCAAGACTGAGAAATTCCTGTTTATCCAGGCAAAAGTCTGCTGCCTTGAAAAGATCAACACATGGGAAGAGGACCAGCGCCCAAGAGCCTTTAAGGAACTCTGTCCTCCTCAGTAACAAGCCACCCTGTAGTTCCTCAACCCCAGGTCATTCCTGGAGGTGGTTGCTCAGGCTCCTGAGCTGGAAAAGGAGCTTTTTTGCTTTTGGAACAAGGCCATTACGTTCTTTAACAGAACACACATAAAACATTATTCTCCAAATCTCTTCGTGTTTGTCTTTGCTGCTGCTGAACTGTGATACTCCCCCACAGACATTGTTGTCCCTTCCCTTTTTCTCTACATGCATATTCAATGTGATATGATTTTCTACCACGTGGCTGGACATCACGCTCAAACACGCTTCTAGTGTAACCAGTATCATGATACACTAGAAAAAAATTCAAGCCTTCATGTCTGTATATCATTTGTATTGCTACTGGAAAACACTCTTTTGAGGAGATGACAGGTATTTCAGCATTTATTGCATTTCCTGCTCCAACTTCAATGTGCATAAGGCACATTTGCAGTAGAAAAGGAAGGAGACAGTCCTGCACCCTCACAGCTGCCCTGTGCTGGACAGGATGCTTAAGGCTGGAATTTCAAACAAGTCTTTGTAGGTCAAATATCGAAACTCCACTGTAGTTTTAAAAGGGATCGTGCCTTAAGGTCCCAACTGTAATATTTCTGCACGTGACACTTTAATGCACATCTTCAGTTTTTTGCTCATTTCCCCAAATCCTGGAGTTTCACTTTGAGCTGTGGGTTGAAATGAACACATAAAGTGAAACTCAAATGAAAGCTCTAACTTTTACCTACTTTCAGAGGAAAACTTCAAATCCCACTAGACCCTTCTGTGAAGAATGTTTTTGAAGCAAAAGCTTAGTTCTCTTCCCCTGATGTGTGCTATTATCTTTGCGCCCTTAATTTCACCCATTTGCTTGTATCCCATAAGGAAGAGAGCATGTTTCTGTACGCACAGATGACCTGGTTAAGGAGACAGTGTTTGCAGTCAAAGCAATAATATCACAACTCTGAAAATGAATGCTATTTTAAGTGTATTCCCATTATTTTGGGAGTAAATTGAAGCTACAGTATTTAATCTTCCTCTGCTTCTTCTGTACTTTGTGATACCAGCATCCTGGGTTTATAACCACAAGAGTGCTGGGAAGTTACTGATGATCCCTGAACACACCAAGGTTCCTGCAAAGGAGGCAGGAAAAACACGCAAAGGTTCATCATAAGCTGTGACCTGGGTACTGGTACAGGAACATAAGATACATTAGCTATATTCTGAGCATTATTTTTTCTTCTCTGATTCACTATCATTTTTTATTCAGAGCCTCAGGAAAATTTTCTGGAAAAAGCTGAAGGAGACCTGGGCCTGAACTCTAGCTCTTGTATAACCACAGAGCAGGAGAGATGGACCTCAAGAGTGCATTTCTCTGCCATTTACTATCCCAGAAGAAATTGTTTTTTCTTAAATTATTTTTAAAAGACTGATCCAAAAAGCCAGCGCACATTGCCAGTGTAGGATTTTCTCATAATGCCACATAGAACATAACTGTTTTAACTGACTACCAGGACTTGGGTACCTGCGTGACGCTGATCGCTGGAATGTGAACATTATAGTCAAACTGTGAACATTTATAATTTGATCCAAAACAGTGGGTTATCCAGCCCGTCATTCTCAAAAACATAAACCAGCAAGGAAACCCCAGCCCCACATGATTGCAATCAGTTTGCAGCTTCTGCTCCTGTGAAAAGACAAGCTTTCCTTGCCTGAAATGGGACAGATGGCAGCCCTATAGGTTGCCACTCCAAAGTGCCTCCGAGCAGAGCTCTCTGTACTGTAGCCGTTGTTACAGCAGCATATGCTTGAGAGATGCAAGCTGGTTTCCCTGAATCTAGCACTCTAACGCTGCATGCTGGGCTCCCTCGCATCCACGATTCATTGCTTGTCTTCCAAACCTCTCCATGTTTCCTCTTTTTTCCTTTTCCTTAAAGTGAACCTTTGCTTACCAGAGATAGAAAAGCACAAACACAAATCTGTGTGTATAGATAGACATGTTCTCATTCTTTGTACATTCTGTAATATGTGTAGTTGAACAGAGACTTTTACAGGTGGTGTTTTCAAATCCAGGTCTCCACAAAAACGTATGGAGGTGCAGTTATTAGGCCCTGATAGCAGTACTCTGCTAGAGCTCATTTGTTGGAAATCTATGATCTTCAAGGACATCAGAGTGGCCATTGTAACACTGGGGAGCACCCACAACCTCCTGTTCATTACTGCATGAATGAAAGCAGATCTCTGCTTAGTCGCACCACCAAGAGAACAGATCTAGCTCCCAGAGGTAGACGTGGTCCCTTAGGATTCAGTGCTCAGTCTTTGGGAAAAACATTAGCTACTTACAGCTAATGACATGTTTGTCAAAGGACAGACACTATACAAGGTAAGGTGACACTTTTTACACCATGCATAGTTAAGCTGTGGGAATTCTTGCAGCAGGATGCTGTGCATAGTAAATGGTTTCCAAAACCAGTTAAATGAATTACTGGAAGAAAACTCTAACAGGATTGACTAAGGTCATACAGATACTCATGATCCTGAGCTGCAGATCACAGGAAGCTGAGAATGTACACCAGGAAAGTATTGCTATATCCATTCCCTATTCTTACACTCTTCCCTAGACATCCAGTAGAGCCATCGTCAGAGACGGCATACTGAAGAATATGAAGAATATGAGTGATTGGTCTGAACCAGTGTGGTTGCTACCTGCCTGCTCATGGGAGGCTGACACCTGTGCTGGTGTTCTCACTGGTAAATCCTGACAAAGAGCAATGCTATCATGCAGACAGCAAGTAACAGAGGTGAGGCTGAGTGGGATGCAGTGTCCTAAACTCAGGTGTCCAGTGTCACTGTGGGCACTGTGGTGTTTTCTGCCTCATCTCCAGCTTAATCCCATGCAGATGAATTGAGCACCCTGGGATGTTCAATCGACTCAACTCACCAAAGAGTCAATATACTCAAAACAGAGTCGGGAATGATTTGTCTCCTTTCAAAGAAGTCAATTAAAATAGATAAGACAAATCTCACATGAAAAGTGCCTATTTCTCTTCGTTGACCACAGAGGAAACTGCTGGTCACTCTCTGTCACCCAACACTAAGGGGACACTAGCTCAGCTCTGGATGTTCCCAGTGTGGATGTATAAAATTAGGTGAAATACTGAGCGTTCATGCTATGCAATAGCACGTGGATACCGGACCAGATTTCTTCTGGCTACCCAAAGTGATTTTCACCCGATGTTAGCTCGAGGTAGCTGGGAGTGATCACTGGGACCTACCTTCATTAACTGGGACCAGAACAAGCATCTCTGAAACATGTCCCCCGGGACTTACAGTGGTGGGTTCAGTACAGGTGACACTCGCTCAAGCATCCCATGAGATTGTCTAAGCTGGGAAGAAATATTACAGTGTCTCAGCCAGCCGGAGCGATAAAATGCTGAAATACTGTACTCCCCTGCAACTGCAAGTCTCCCCAATGCTAACTTCTGACAGTGTGACAGCAAAGTTAAGGCCCAGCACCTTTAGCTGACAGATGACCTTTAGCTGACTAAAGCTCTGGTAGGTTTATTCCTGAGCCCCAGAAAACAAAACTAGGCTTATAAAGATTTGCAAAGGCCATGAACATACTGTTCCTGTAGATTTTTGGAGCAGGGCTTTTTTACTCACAAATGGTAGCAAAAGCTATTCTGGTAATACTCTGTGAAAAATGGCAATAAATTGGTGTCATTTTAGTGGATTAGTACTGTCATATCAGCTGCCACAGCTTTCTGCCTATGTCATCAACTTTGCTGCTGCCATTCTCTGCCCCCATCACTTTGCAATAGTTGCAGACACTACAGTTAAAGATGTGGGCATGTTCTGAGTGGATCTGGAAAAACAAAGCGGGAAATGCTCATGTTAGAACTACAAAAAAGAAGGATGATCTTCTGGTAAACTCAAGGATTTTGGGTGGTATAAATGCTATTAAGCACTAGAACATTTTTTCTTAAATATATTTATTTGCATCAAGACAAAGTGGCTTCTGTGTACTCTGATTTCTAAATATAAGATGAGACTAATTTAGCTTTCTTGAAACCACAAGAAGGATGACTGTGATGAACTGTCTGATGCTTTCTAGGTAGGAGAATATGAACCAATTTCTATGGCACATATGACTAATATCTTCTAAGCTTGGTCCTGTACCCTACCAGGGGACTCATTGTGCAACCTTGGGCATGTTGTTTATGCATCAGTTGTCAAAAGATGTGAATGACTCATAGAGGAATTTCAGGTGCTCAGAAGGACTAAATATCCAACTGAAATTCCCCCAATGTATTTTGACTCTCCTAGTATCAACAAGAGTCCTTCTTACCTATCCTTTAAGACCCCAGAGTACGAGGGACTAAGGAAGCACAAAGTGTCATTTCTATAGCATGATAAAATGCAGGGCAATTATGTAGAAGAAGGAGATATGATCCCTACACATATTTATGATGTCTTAAAATAAACCAAAATTATACGGAGTGCACATTTGAGTGAAATACATAATCCACAACCTAAATGGACTAGAAATGCTATTTGGGCTGGAAGGAAGATGGCCCTTGAAGACTGAATCCAAGCCTTTCCACTGTGCGGCGAGCTGGAATAGAGAGCAGTCTGTTATCAGAACAAGCCTTTAGCTGCAGAATGGTGGTGGGAATATCTCATTTCACATAGGGCTCAGAAATTTGTTGAAAGGATGACTCTTTCAACACGACTATTTTTCTAGTAAACTTTTATGATATGGAAACAGGAGCTTGGCTGGACAACTTCTGTATCTTTTGATGAAGACTTCATTTAGATACAACCTATACTTCTCAGTAACTTTCCCCACTTTGTTTCAGGACAAACTGAGATAAAGGCATAGATTTTGGCATCCCAGCCTCAAGGTCAGGAGTGGGAGTTCTTGGCTTCCAGACTGTTGAAACAAACAGCACCACTGTCTGTTTCCAGGAAAATCCAGCAAAAACCTGTAATGCTGGGGAAAGGTGGATTTTGAATGGGTGCAGAAGCAATCCTCACCTTGGTTCAACCAGCACTCCTCAACCTAATGGCACAATATACCAGTTCTTCATTAATCATCACATTCACTCTGTCTTACTGAGGACAGTAAGTCCTCAGTAAAGTTCATTTTTACCTCACACAACTTGAATCAGGCCCTAAATTGGGCTTAATCCACCAAAGTTTTAGCATTTAAGACAGTCAGTCTTCTTTTTCATGAACCTTCAAAAGGTGTCTTCCATTCCCTTACACTCAAATCTGTCCCCTTATTGCTACTTCTTTGTTTCTTTTTTTTGCCACTCAAAGTCCCCAGAGGACAAGCCTGGATGTTTTAATTCCCTGATGAGCCCTGCCCACATGGCTCCAATTTGTTTTACACTGTGCAGCCTGTCTGAGACACAAGATTAAGTGACTTGCCCACAGTCCCAGCTAAAT
Organism: Balaeniceps rex; assembly: GCA_013401315.1. Taxonomy (NCBI): domain Eukaryota; kingdom Metazoa; phylum Chordata; class Aves; order Pelecaniformes; family Balaenicipitidae; genus Balaeniceps; species Balaeniceps rex. Next base: position 108,404 of record VYZW01031186.1, on the reverse strand, counting down.
GTATGTTCAGAGAGACTTCTTTATTTTGTTTTAAAGCTGCAGATTCCACAGCATCCAAATGCCCCAGAAATGGTTTCGAATTTGGATATATAACTCCCTTTTGTTTCTCTGAGTATCTCTATTGTTTAGTTTTTCCTCATTTCTCATAAACCCTAAACGTAACAGTCTCTGTCAGTCAAATAGAGGAAATAACTTTCTGTGATTTCTGGTCATCTTTTCCTGAGGTGTGGGGTGAGGAAAGGATTTAAGATCTGATATACTGAGTTATATTAAACCCTAAACAGCTTTGCCCTTATCTTGTCTCCCATTGCTCTCTTCTGATTGAAAAAGTCCTACCAAAATGATTAATTTACTTTCCAGTTCTGATGTAATTTTGTGTTTGTTTTTGTTTTTACCAAAAAGCATTCAGTACTGGGAGGTTCTTGCCACGCAGACCTACTCACATTGACCTGTGTCTTGCAGGCAATGTGATGGATTCAGATAAATCTGCAGGTCAAAGACGGATATTCACCTCATGCCTGAAACAGTAGTCAGCTATGGATCTGTATTCCAGTGCCTGAACATAGCAGGGCCAATATTATTGTCAGGCAGGCACTTAATGAAGCTTTTGAATGCATTGTGAAAATTGTCTTTGATAATGACACTTGTCTAAGCCAACAACCTCCTGCCTTGCAAAAGATGAAATGCTTTTCACAGTACAACACTCTGCTGCAGTAACAGAGAGTTAAAGCAAAAGCCTCATGACAGTCTTTGGGAAACTTCTGCTTAAAAATGCTTTTAAGTCTTATGTTTTCTATATTTCCTAATCCTCTTCATTAAGATATATGAACCAAATTCTCCCCTACGCAGCCAGTGTTACAAAGGGTGACTATTTCACCACTTGAGCTTTAAGTCTGCTAATATTAGAAGGCAGCAGATTCTCTTATGTCCCAAAAAATATTTTTGGGGGAGAACCTGAATTTTGCTTGTTTTTCCGTACCTGTTTCTCTCACTAATATTCTCTTCTCTCATTTCCCTCCAGACTGTGAGTTTTGGAAGTCACATGTTGAAACAAGTATTTTACAAGGTTCTATACCTCATTCTAGATGTTGCCAGGAACATGGCTGATTTGATGTTTAGCCTTGACTCTGGTTCAAGGTCCATTTAGAAGGTCCTGTCATTTTTGTTGATGTCTTGTTCTGGTATCTGTCAGTTGTTGTTCCAGAGAACTTCTGCCATAGATGATTATTGCCATAGGTGATCCAGCACAGTGAGAAATGGGGTCAAGGAAAGAGTCAAGATCCAGACAGTTGAAAGCCATGAAAATAAAGGTCTTAAAAATAAAACATAGTAATGAACAAGGAGCCAAGGGTGGTCTGTGATGAACTGAACTGATCAACTCTTATCAATCTGTGTTGCTGATGTGACGGGTCACCATGTGTTGGACCATCTGGATCCTCTTCATCATGTTCTCCATCAACCCCTTGTACAGTAATGCTCAGTAATTTAATGCAAAGGTGACAAACACGAGGCTGGTTGATCTTCCTGCCACATGGCAGGAAAAGATGCAGCCTCTTGATTAGCTAGAAGGTGGCATTTCTACCTTAGACATGTCTTGAACACTCAGGAGCAACAAAGTACATGGGACCTGCCTGAGATTGCAAAACCTTAACGGATCCCTTACATCAAGGAAAACTGTTGTCTTAATCAGTTCTTAAAGTTTTTTCTTCTTCCCACCTGCACCTATGTGGTTCATATTTAATGTCTTATTTATTTCAGCCAGGCAATGAATCATTGGACCTTAACACGGAAATAGGGATGATCACACCAAAGTGAGTGACTAACCAAGAATTGTGATCATTTTGACTTTTAGACAATTAGTATGCTAACAGAAAAATCAGGTTTTAAAAATGTTCAATGTTTTGAAGCTTTTCCTCCATACACACCAATTCCCAATGCTACTGTCCTTGGGCCCCGACTCCTGACGCATCCCCAGTCCTGCCAAGCTCTGCCAGACACATATCATCCTGTCTTGTTCCCAGTGCTGATCCCCATGCTCCAAAAACAGCCCCCCTGAGCGTATCCTTTTCCCTGTCCTGCATGCAGCCTGGGCTTCCCATCTCCCCTGCTCACCCCACAACACATGCCCACATGGAAGGGCTGAGTGGATGCTGAAGGTTTCTCCATGGGGGAAGAGGAAGGCTCAGGAAAATCAAGGAAGAGAGCGTTACAGCAGTAATAGCTCTACTTGGCTAATCATTGAGCAATTATTATTTGTGAAAACTGTAGCAGGAAAAATATATTTACATTAAGAATGCTCTCTTGCAGCAATGCCTGCACAGTGACTGTGTAATGAGGGTCAGGGAAAGCATGAGGTTCTGGTTTGTGCTCAGAGGCACTGTGAAACACCCCAGGTGATGTTTGACATATATTTAGATAGGAGATGAACTGAGGGCCAAAAGTGGTTCAGAAATGCAGTTTTGCTTCATTTTACAGAAAATGTAAATGTGAGTGAATGAAAGCAGGGCAGTTTCTGAGCAAGACCAATCCATTCCTAATAGAGCACTGGTGCATCGTTGGAGAGGTGAGCTGTTAAAATAGAAAGAATGCGATTTGCACTGTCATGTATACAATAAAAAAATTGCCATTTTGGCCCAAATAATAAATAAAGCAACTAAAGAAAGAAGAAGAAATATATAGCAGATGGAGTGACAGACTAAAAAAGATTTAAAATGAGAAAAACTGCATGTCCTGGTTTCAGCTGGGATAGAGTTCATTTTCTTCCTAGTAGCTGGCATAGTGCTGTGGTTTGGATTTAGTATGAGAAGAATGTTAACACACTGATGTTTTAGTTGTGGCTAAGTAGTGCTTACACTAGTCAAGGACTTTCTTTTTCAGCTTCCCATGCTCTGGCAGATGCACAAGAAACTGGGAGGGGGCACAGCCAGGACAGCTGACCCAAACTGGCCAAAGGGCTATTCCATACCATATGACGTCATGCTCAGTATATAAACTGGGGGGAGTTGGCCGGGGGGCAGCAATTGCTGCTCGGGGACTGGCTGGGCATCGGTCAGCGGGTGGTGAGCAATTGGATTGTGCATCACCTGTTTTGTATATTCTTTTATTGCTATTATTATTATTATTTTCTCTTCCTCTGCTGTCCTATTAAACTGCCTTTATCTCAACCCACGGGTTTTACTTTTTTTTTCCCCGATTCTCTCCCCCATCCCACTGGCAGGTTGGGGAGGGTGAGCGAGTGGCTGCGTGGTGCTTTGTTGCTGACTGAGGTTAAACCACGACACTGCAACAGATCAGAAGGACTCTACAAGACAATGCAACTGCAGAAAACAATCGGTGTGTCACTAGGGCTCAGGATTTTGAATATGAGAGTGTGAACATGTAGAAAATATCCTAAAGATCACATTTGAAACCCCCAACAGTGACTGCTAAGGAGAGATTGCCCAGCATGGTCTCATGGCACTAGAAGAGGGATTCCTTCCTGGCCTTGATATGATCTTGGGAAAGTCTCTTCCTTAACTGTTCCCCTTTCTTTTCTCATCTTGTGTCTCTTACCTATTTATACTGCAAACACTTCTCGGAGAAATGATACCTGTATGAAGCCCAGCACAACAACACCTGGAGCCTTGGTTGTGACCTTTTGGCTCTCTTTCATAGCGCTAGCAACATTACTGGTATAACAAGGGAGTTCAGACTGGGAGCAGAAAAGATTCCCAAGTTTCCTTGAAAAGCTGAGCAGAATTTGATAATTGCGTCCCCTTTCACACATTTCCTTCTTGTCATGCGTTAGCCTATCAGTATGCTTCTGCGACTAGCAGTAACAGTGCATAGAAGGAAAATGCCACTTTCCAGATAGAATGATCAATCTCTTTGACTTTGCCTGTAAACATGTTTCATCAGGGGGTCACTAATATGCTTTTATTGCCTCACTGTCAGAGATGATGCCATTACCAAGCCTGATAAAGTATTCTATAGAGGGTTCCTTTTAATTTTACTTTTTATGCGATCATGAGAGACCGTAACCGATAAATTTAGTTCAATGCTTTCTCACTATTAACTAATTCTGAGTAAATCCGTTGGGGCAGTCTGGATACAAACACTTCAAAGAATTTTTACAGGATATTGAAAATGATATTCACCGTGGGACAGAGGTTTAAATACTGAGCTGCTAGTGTTTTCTTTACCATTAAAGCTACAACACTGCTAAATGTCATTTAGTCAAAACATTGTATTCAGAAGGATTTGTAGCACAAGATGACTATTTGCTTTTAATAAATTTGTCGCATCAGGGTGGTTATGTTAGCTTATTTCTTGGGGAAAGGGAGTTTGAGAAAAGACGATGCTTTTTTCCCTCAGTTTCTTTCCTGGGGCCTAATCCAGCTCCCACCAAAGGCAATGAGAGTTTTGCTATTGCCTACAGTGGGAACAGTCCCATAATCTCTGAGGGCTTTTAAGTGTTCAAATCCAAATTTAAATACAGTGCTTTTTCAGAGAGAGAGGGAGAAGGGACCCCCCCCCAACCAACCCAAAACTCCCCAGCTCTAGCAGCTAGAAAAAACCAAAACAATACAAAAGGGAACTGAAATAAAAGAAATAAAGGTTTTTCTCATGGAGGGTTTTTTTTTCCAGGCTGCTTTCACATCCTACATAGCACCCTAAAAACTGGAACACGGGATATGAAACCATGGAAACAGCTGGATGCTACAGGATTTTTGAACTACTTTTGTCAAGGTTTAGACTTTGGGGATTTGAGGTTTTTTTAAAGTTTAATTGATTTTTTCCCCTACTGAAATCCATAATATGTTGAGCTTGTTAAACCTATGTTAGAGGTCACAGACTAAATTTAATTGGTAGTATTTCTTTTGAGCCTAATTTAAAGGTTGATTTGGCTTTATGGACAGATTCTTAGCTGTTGTAAATCAGTTCAGCTATAATGGGGTTCTGTTTGCATCAGTAGAAAATATGGTCATCTGAGACTCAAATCCCATGCAAAATCTCACGAAGAACTTGAAAAAAGTAAGAAAAATAAAGTTCCTTTCTTGAAAGACTGCTTTAATGAAACTTTCTGTAAAGTTAAATATTTTGCAAGGAGGTTAAAATATGTCTGTGATTCTGTTTTCATTCAATCCAAGAAGACAGGGCTGTTCTGGAAATGTGGTTATGTGTGGTTATATGGGCTATATGGTTTGGTTTTATTTGGTAGAGCACCTCTTAAATCACAGCCAACTCTCCAATCAGTCATTAAAACACCTTCCAGCAGACTTCACTGCCCCTCTGAGGAGCCTTGGATTCAATATTAATGGCCCCTTCTCCTCTTTCTTTCTCCTCTGCTTGCTTGGGCTCTGACTTGGCCTCCCCTGTGCATCGGCTCCTGGCATGGCCCTTCCCAGCTTTGCTCCTTGTCTCCTTCCCTGCATCCCTCCACGTTCCTTCACTCTGGCCCTGGAAAGTTCCCTGACAGCAGAGATCTCTGATAGCCTGAAGGAAGATCAAAGTCAATTAAGTAGCATTGTGCTGCAGTGAGAGAAGGATTAATATTTATACTTTTCCTCAAAAAAAAAATAAATCTGAAAATTGATGCTTGGAGAGATCTTGGTCCTTGATCCTACAAGACGTTTAATTTCATGCATTGTGGGCAATCCTGGTTTTTATAGACCTATTCATAGCTCATGTGCATAAATCCTTCCAGGCTAAAAGACCATAGAGTATGCTTAAACTCACTGCTGTGCAAAAGGCACTAACAGGATGCTAATATAGGGTGCAAGTGGCTTATAGACCTTGTGAGGATCATGAGGTTACTCTGCACTTACAAATGCAATTTCAATAATGTTTATTCAGGATCTGGAGTCTCTGCTGTGCAACTGTGGAAGTGGATGGTCAGTGTGAATGAAGTGAAACCTGACAGAAAGATGTGTGCAAAATTCAGTCAAAAGGTTTTTAGATCAGGTTTGGTTAAGACTGTTTTTCCTGAATCCAGATGTCCTGGAAGGAAGTACTAAAAAAAAATGGATAAAACACTATAACAAATGCTAGTCTGTCAGCTTTTCTAACTCAATCAGAAATTGCACTTTAGAAATTCTCTTGAAGTGGTTTTTTTTTTCTGAGCAGCTTAGTAGATACAAAAGATACTGATAAGCTTTTGACTGAAAGAAATGAGTCTCCTAATCTTTTGGGATTCTCTCCTCACCAACAAATGTGCAAGGTATTGGAAAGTCCATGGACTAAATGTTAAAATCATTCATTAATACCCAGTAATGACAAAACTGTAATCTCAGTACAGTGGGTTAAATAACTGAGCCTGGGCAGCTCTGATAGCTATGATCTGCATATGAGCACCCTATCTTCAATCTACTCCAGTCTTTACATAGATCCTAAATAGCAGTGCAATAAATCTTCCACTGATGATATGGCACTTATGTCTATTTTTCCCTGTATCTATTAACTGAAAAAGTAATTTCTGTATACATCATGCTTCAGTTAACTCACCTTGACAGCAATAATGTGGAGTGACGATCTCTTGAAACAACTCCAAACTTCCCACCTCTGGAATATGTACTGGAAACTCTCTCTCCTTATACTTTCTTTACTAAGCACCAGTTTTGATAACAAGAGTCATAGTATTGTGGTGCCACAAAAAACACCATAATGCTCTAGCTGTGAAAATCAACATTCAAAGTTGGCCTTGAAACACTGATATTAGTAGAGAAACATATTTAGAATGGGGTTTTCTGCTGAAAGGAAATATTAGAAAGATTATGATTCAGGCAGGCTAAAGGTCTTGAAAATAAAGGAGGAAGATGTGTGGAGATACTCCCAAAGATGATAACTCTAGAAATGATGAGCCTCTAGAAATGATGAGCCTCATCAAAATGAAATACAATAAAATTATCCTAAGGCATTTTTACTCATGGTGGATCCTGATCTCCAGGGAGGAACCGAAGTCTTCACAATGACTTAAAATGACTTGGGTTATGTCCTAGCAAAAAAAATAGCAGCAACAAATGTGTCTCAAAGATAGAGCTTTATCTTTGTTACAGATGGGAAACACCATCCTGAGGGCCACTTTCTCATTAGAGCAGACATTAAGACACGGACACACGAACTGGAGCTGAAAGGAGGTCTGAAGAAAATCTTGGGCTTACAGCAGCACGAGGAGAAATTTTATCCACTGTGGCTGTGACCTTTTCCCCAAACACAGGGTAAAAATATTTCCTTTGTCATAGAAAGCTATGATGCCTCTACAGAGAAAATACCTGAGGGTTCAAATTTGGTCTGGAAAAAAATTCCTCACTGAAGAAATGAAAATTTGGTGAAAACCAGTGCATGGCTGAATGATTTGTGACCAGCTGAAAACTGCCATTACACACTTGCTTGGTACTTGTACAGCTCACAACGTTCACAGCCAAGGCAAGATGATCTGAAGACATCTGACCTTCAAGTGACAAAATCCATGAATTTACTTGGAAATCATCTGCTGAAATGGGAAGACCACATTCCAGAATACTGCAATGGATCACACCCTACCACAGTCCTACTCTTCTGTAAACCATGCATGCAGCACTCTGTGTAAGTGCGCGATACCTCATATATGCAGGACACAAGCCATAGTTGCACATTCACATCAGTTTATATTGAAATCTCACTACATAGCACCTAAATGTCATATTTCAAGCAACTGTTTTAAGATACTTCTTCAGGTGTCCATCTGTATATTTTCTAAGGTTTTAGACAGTCACTACTGATTTTAAATGGTTGTAAAATAATTAGTCAAGGAAGGTTTTCTGACTTCAAACTTTAAATTAAGAGTTTGAATCAGCTGCAAAGAGTGTGTGAGAGATCCTCTCACTCACAGCTTAGGCCTGACCAGACAAATGAAATAACTAACTGGATAAATTTCAAAATAGAAAGCAGAATTTTTACCAAAATTAACTAATTTCACCCAGAAAAATTGACTTGGCTGAAAAGAATAATTGTATCGCTTTTCTGCCACTTGCATATCTAATTGTTTTCATTCTACAAAATGTCTTCTCTGCTCACATCTGACTTCAACAAATTACTCCACAAACCCTGTGAAGACCAACAGAAAATGTTATATTTAAAGGACAAGGACAAATAAAGTACAAATTTGCATTAGGCACAAAATTCAATTAAAGTCAGCAGAAACCAGACTCAAATAAATTGTAACTGTCCCAGAGTGAGCAGCTATGACAGTGCATTTGCTTGACCTCTTGCTTACTCTTAGCACAGCTTGAAAGTCTCCTCCCCAAACATCCCAGCGGTTTCATTTCTGTTTCAGTTCTCAGCTAGTGATATCCTACTGCGGTCACTTCTTGTTCTCAGACTGAATTCCTGGTGGGTTCACAACTTGGGTAAGTTGTGTGTGGGATGCTAAATTTGGGAACTACGGGTGCGTGGCCATCAACACACTGTCATTGCAGACAGTGGAGGCTCTCCCAGTGGGGACCTGTTGGTTGCTCTGCCTGTCCCTGCTGCCAGGGGGGACAGTGCTTCTCACCCCATCTCTGCCACTCTCTCCTGCCTACTAACAACGAACTAGCATCTGTTTCCAGAAAGGAAACTAGGAAATTAGAGAAGAAACAGAAACCTGAGACTATTTCCTTCTCTCAAGTGCTCCTAAGACAGTGTAGCTACATGTTATCTCTACTATAGTTGGTGTTTAATACGGTTTAATTTTGAACCAGTCTTCATGGATGTGTGAAATGGGCATTTAAGAAGGAAAGCTTCTGTCCAGATGGTGTCAGCATAGCTGACTATGCCTTTGGGCAACGAGATGGACGAGATGACATTGTGGGGTCCCTTCCACTTCTGTTTTCTCTGACTCTATTTTCTACAATGAAAACTAAAGTGCTTTAACACCATCCACAAGTGAGCACAGCTGCCAAGAAAATACACACTGGAGGGAAAAATCCTCTTTGATTGCTCTAAGTTTTTTTTTTTTAACCTAATGTACAGCTAGATCTTCTCCCAGAAAGAGACTAATTTTTTACCGTTTCTTGTGAGTACTGGCTATTTTTATTACTTTTATATCTCTCATAAAGGAATTTCTTTCAGACAGAACACTCTCAGCCCTGGTAAGTATTTGATCCTTTTTTTTTCAAAGCAGACATCACATTCTAACCTTAATGCTTTGTATTGTGATTTTGTCTTTCTTTTTTTTTTTTTTTAATTGGAAGTCTCTGTAATCTAAATATGTCTTTATTTCCAAGAGGATGACTGTTTCCTAGGGGATGACACTGCTTCTGGCCGAGACAAAAGCTGTTCCACCCAAGGAAATCTTCTGAAGTGCTAAACACAAGGATGTACTTTTCATTTCATCCTCGGTGCAGGTAGCTTTTCTCTTCTGCATGAAGGCCTCAGCTGGTGTGTTACCAGGTCTTCGCCTGTACAGCTTCATTTGTTATTAGCATCCTTGGCGCTCTGCTTTCGTAGCCATTTAGCAAAGGATTCAAGACTTAACAGAAAAAATGGTGAAACTGGAAAATATGTGCCCTGAACATGAGTGCAGAGACCTTTGAGATGGGTCAGGCATGGTTATGGTCAGGCATGGAGCTGTGGCTGGAGGTAGCTGATGGCCATGGTGGCCTTGCAGACGTCAGGATCCAGTCCCAGCTGAGCAGGAACGCTGACCCTGGCCAGGGTAAAAACAAGGAAGGGAAGAGCTCTCTTTGGGTCGGTGCTCCAGGCTGGGCTCTCCTCTTGACGTGTTCCTGAAAGGCTGGTGGTAACTCGTCTGAGCTTCAACCAATGCTGAACTGATTGAGATGACTTCCTACCACCTAGGGCTGCCCAGCACCCCTTTGCAGAGCCTGGCAATGGAGCACTGAGTCTTGTGCTGAGTGTCTAGTGATTTGAGTAGGACACGAGTTAAGGGTTCACACTCAGCTCTGACCTGGGCTTAACATGAAATAACAGAGCAACTGATGCCATTTGTAAAGAACCACTGTCAGCATGAATAGAGCAGAAAACTGTTTTCAGATAGGGAATGACTTTTCAAAAAAAAAAAAAACCCAAAAGCAAAACCACGAAAAAACCCAGTTGCTTGTGTTGGCTGGAAACTGAGGAAAGGGAAATATCTATGTAATAAACCCAGAACCAACAGCAACAGTGCTCTACATTTGACTTGCACTGCACCGACATGCTTCTCCTGCATCCTGGGGAACCCGGTGCTGGCAGATTGAGCCCCCATTATTCAGAAAAGTCCCCAGTTGCTGCAGAGATGGGTGACAGCACTGAAAGTCACACCTTTTAGCAGGGAGGGAAACTTCTGGGTGAACAAGTTCACAAAAGACAGAAAACAGCCTTTTATGTCAATAGGGGAAATTATAATACAGAATATATTAATAACAGGAAAAAATAATTGCAGCAGGGGAAATTCTGGCAGGCCATGAGGAGAAAATTCTTTGTAGCGAGAGTGGAAGCACAGGAGCCTCAGCTTGCTGAGAGCTTGTGGATCTCCGTCCTTGGAGGTCTTCATCCTCAACGGGTCATGTCCCGTGAAGGCAGCCCTGCTTCGAGCAGGGGTTGGGCTGTGGAGGTCCCTTCCAACCTACATTTTTCTGTGTTTCCAAAGGGACACAGAAATATACAAGTTTACCTCTCCAGTCCAAGCTACTCCCATGTAAGCACGTGAGCATGAGGCCACCATGAAAAACAAGGAGTTTCAATATGAAGGAAGGGGAGAGGGGAGGGTGGGGTGAAGGAGGAGCAAGGGGGGAAGTACAGGATGTGGTTATGACAACTTAAATGTAAAATGCTGTTTGTTCACTCATCTGAATGGCACTTAACTGAGGAGGAGATTAAGTAACACAGTTCTCCATGGTGTTGAATCTTACTGTGTCTTAGTTTTCCTGGGATGATGTGCCTGGAGATGGTTGATCTTCCTGAATTTCAATTTGTGATAAAATAATTTTTATTGAACTTCAAAAGCAGTGGCAGAATTTTTCATGCACACTTCTTTGTCTTTATTTTTTCATCTTTGATGAAATTTTCTCAGTATTTTAGTACCAGGTTCTAATGCATGTACTGACTCAGTACTGCTCCTGATTTCTGGAAGAGCCCAGTTGGGTTCACTGGAAACATCTGGGCTGTTCAGTGCTTCTCAAGTGGTTGTCAGTCCTTGATCCTCATGGAGGTCTCACAAAATATAGTGTATGTCACCTGGGGCATTTTAACCACGTTAATTGCCAGTGATGTATTCACCATGGGCAGCATGAGCATAAACTCCCCTGACTCTTTATTGCACTCAGGAGATAAACAAAATGTACCTTTTGCCATCAAGATTAACACAGTGTTTTTTAAAACTTAGGGAATCAAAAGATTTCAAAATATGAAGAATTTGAGTTTGTTTTTAAAAGATTTCGTCTGTGGGAACCCTTCAGAGTAAAACTACAGGGTGCTAAATTTATCTCTTTCTGAGAGATAAAAGGATGAAATGAACCCAGCTGGGATTTAAACCTGTGGTTTCATGGAGTCTAGGTGTTTCAGATCAGATGCTTAAACCACTAAATCATCCCACAAAATAGAATACTTGTGTTCTGCCTTTTTAGTTCTTTTATCCAAAACTTCTGAGCTTGGTGGGGTTTTGTGGCTCTGTCTGAATTGATTAGCACAGCAAATATCACAGTACAGCGGTGAATGCACAGCCCTGTCATATACTCTGTGCAGTGGGCAAGGATTTTCCATTTCATACATCATTTACAACTTGCTTCAGCAGTTCTACAAAGTTAATATGTATACTTAACTCACAGAAGGGTTAAAAAAAATGCTTCTCTATTTCCTCTTCCCTCTTCTCTCTGTGGAAAGAGGACATCTCAGCACTCACGTATGCGCATTTCCCTGAAAGCCTATAGCTTGGCACATATCTAACTGCACCTTTGTCATTCACTTCATGCCATTCTTTTCTGCCCCAACCTGGAAGCTAAAGCAGGCAACAGTTTTGTTGGATGTTAAGTCTTTTACTTGCAAATTTGAATTTGCAAACCTCCTCTGTGGCTGTGTGAGCCTGGGTGATTGATCTCATATTGGACTAGCATGCTACTGGATTGACTCAATAGTGGTTACAGAGCCCATAGCACCCATCTTTTTGCATCCCCATCCATTAGTTTAAATTGATGAAATAGCATTAGTTCCAGCTCTGCAAAAATCAGCATACAAGAGGACAGAAATATGGACTATCCATTAGTCATATTTACACAGACGTCGATATGTGGATGCAAGCCTATGAGAAACTCAGGGCTGGAGCTGAGTGAGAAAGAGTTTTTTAGCCCATCATACTTCCTGAGATTTCAGAACTCCTCCTCTTTCCCAGTGGGATGAAGCCAAGATCTCCTGGAGGTGTTTCAGAGAAGCCAGAGATCCTGACCACCTAGTATCAGACAGCCTGGCACACACTGGGGAGTGGGAGACCCTAGTTCAGCGTGCCACTCTGTTTGATTCACTGAGATACCAATAGGGCCAGAGAGCAGAAGTGATTGCCTTGACAGCTCGGTGATTTGGTCACTCATCTAAAACATAGGAGAACCAGGGTCATGCCCCTGATCTAAATCAGGCAAAGCAAGTAGCTTAAATGCATGTCTCCAGTACTCTGACAGAAGATCTCACCACCAGACCAGTGTTGTGTAACCTTTCTGTTTCATGAAAAAGTTCTCTCTGGAATTCAGAAACCATGACATGGGAAATCGTTTAGTTGAAAATACTTCAAAAGAGCCCTTGCTGTCATACTGCAGTGTGGGGAAAGACAAAAAGGGGTAGTTGTGAAGAGCTTAGGGTTGTATGCTGCACATTGCCTGTTCTTGAGCTGTGATTTGGGGCCTGCGGGCAACAGTCCTTCCTTTCAACCTGCTCAGCTGGCAACACAGAGGACAGGCACTCACACATGGGGGGAACATTATTTCTTGTGCAGAATGACTGCAGGATTTTAGAAACATGGAATTCATTTGCATGGGTTGCTGGAAGCGTGATGCAAAGTAATTGCAAATTCTCCATTCTTCCTTAGTCTATGGAAATAATGAATTCAATATAAATATTCATTAATATTTGAAATCAAGGCTTTCCTGCAAAAAAGCCTTGTTTAGTCAGTGCTTTTCATTTGTCCACTTTACATCTTTTGATATTTATTGATCGGATATGTAATGAAGACAGCTGGGTCATGTAGTTAAGAAGAAACACTGATGTGTTCCTGAGAGAGCAGAGAATATCCTGTTCGATCAGAGTTTGTGTAGACTGTGACACCGGATGCAGAAATACTGTGTGAGGGACTTATAAATGTCTGTGTGATAAATACATAATAAGAAACAGAAACAGCAAATCCCATGTGGAACCTGATCACTCGTCTTTCTAGTCTGGGCTTGTTTCAACATCAAGCACTTGAGAGTAGCAAGCTAAAAACTTGCTGTAGAAGACCTACAAAGAGCAGTTTTTCCTGAAGATTTCTTTCTAACCTTGATTAATTAGAGATTGGCTTATGCCCTGAAGCACAGGGATTTGTATTACTTCTAAAATCTTTTAAAATCCTAATATTGCTGGATATTTGTGTTGCCTGTATAAATACCAAATGGTTTTTGAATCCTGATATATTCTTGGCCAAAAGATACCGTGACAATGAGCCTTACAGACTAACCTGTCGTAGCTTGAAGACAGTACTTCTTATCTTTTTTTTGTCCTGTGAAATATATCTTGGTTTTCTATTATGAGATTAGATAAGCAGAAATTGTAAAGAAAAGTAGCTGAAGAATTGCATTTTATAAGCACCTAAGTGATTCAGGAGTGCAAGCCATACAGCAGATGAATTAAATATTTTGCAAATGTAATCCTAAAACTATTTTTTGGAAATGCTTTAAAATACTCCTTCTATCCAGTTATAAGGAATTTACATGGATAGATTAATAAACCACACTTCTAATTTCTTCAGTGGAGGAAATCCTATTCCTTACTAAAGACTCGCTTAGAAGCATGTAAAATGTATTGAAATGTTTCAGTTCCAACTGATCTTGCTTCAGGCAAGCATTTAGCTATCAAGTGCTGGAGGTTTAGGCTTGATCTTACATCAGCATCTTGTGAGGTAACACCACCTACACCAGTGGGCAAAATACTAGATTCTTGCTTCTTAAGAGATTCTGACCTTAAGAAAGCAGTGGCATCAAATGTCTTCATAGAAGATTTCTTCCTTGTCTTTTAGGTACTTATACATCTAAGCACCAAGCCCCCTTATAAGCTGCATCTTTCACACAAGCTCTCCTGTACTGCAGAGAAGTAGTATTATACTCATTTCACAAATGAGGAAGTGAGAAACAGTGATTTGCCTAAGGTCACTCAGAAGGTCCTTGATGAAAATCTATCTCCTCATCAGCACCGTAACTTACCTTTAAATGAACGTCTTTCCTGTGCTTTAGTCAGACCACCTCTGCATTTCAAAACAAAGTCCTGGTTCTGATGTTCTGCCTATCCCTTACCCGCCACCATCACAAACTCTCAGCCTGCCATTACAAATCACTTGATTTTCCTTTACTTTTACCACCCTTTCCAAAACCTGTTAAACTTCCTGCAGGTTTTGGACCTAAAACGCATTGCTTTGTCACCAGACCACTGGGATTCAGATTCCCAGAGCAATTTCACATTTGCCAGAAAGGGAGAAGTCTCTCTAGCACAGTGACAAGGCAGAGCACTTGCCTGTCCTGTTATGGCGTAAAGCTGTGACAGTGATGTGGTTTGGGAGCATTTTGCGAGAGCTGTTGCAAGTAAACTAAGCTGTCGTAACCGACTGAGGGATGCACCAAGACAACTCCAAGCATGAAGTAAAACATGCCAGCCTAAACCACCCTCATGGCGTTATAATAGCAAGTCTGCATGGAGAGTCTGAAGATAGTTTCCAGCCTTTGAATGTTCTCAGCTGCAGGGTTGGATTGAAAAACAAAGGTGTAAGCTGCTTCCTCTATTAACTCATCCACTGCAATAGTGGATCTAAATGGCCATCTGAAACTTGACAAGTATGTGCAATGGAGATGTAGAACATTCAAATGTTTCTTTTTTACCACAATATACTGAGGTATGTTTCTCACAATAAGGCAATATACAGCAAAGTAGATTATATTGTTTAGCTGTCAGGAAGCTGTGAGGAAATGAGAAACCTGTGAATGGTCTCCAGTGTCTCCTCATCCTCTGTTACACCACAGCACAGAATAGCTACATAGTTATATTACAAGTTATATTACAGAGGGTAAAGCATTGTTCTCTGCACTGGTTGGCTGTTAAGCTGAGTTTTACTCATAACAGATTTTGTGTTATACGATACCCCCATTGGGTTATTGCACTGGTTTTTAATCCAGCCCACTGAATGAGAAGAGGCTAACAAGGTTGCTAGAAAATTATATCTACCATCTCTCCAAGGACAAATGAAGATAGAGGCACCTAATTTACCTACTAATTAGCGTTTCTTTGCTGGGTTATGTGAACATTACTGAGTCAAATTTAAAAGGAGCCATTGCCCCCTTTTATTTTGGAGAAGCTCCGCAATCCCACCATAACTATGTGGTTCAGAAAAGAAAGATACAAAGCTATGAATTCTACCAGTACTCTGCTGTAATGGATCCAAGACAATTTTTTGATTTGCCTTTGACTACCACAACATAGTCCATTTTCAGGAAAAAAAGCATTCTTCACAGTTACGTTCCAAGCACCAGTGTACAAGGTGCAGGCTTGTTAAATGTATGCTCTTATCTGGAGTTAGATGACATGAGGTAACTAGCATATGGTAAGAACATACTGATTATAGGAGCCTATCCACCCGACTTAAACATACAGGCTTCATTACATTGTAGGCGCCTAATGGAGCAGCCTACGTAGAGTGAGTTCCTAATACAACCACTGGAGAGAAGCAGATTATTGTGGTTACCTTCTGAAGGTTCTAAGGGGTACACCCTGTCTGCCGGTGTTTAGCCACCTAAAATTGGTAGAAAGGATCTCTTTTTGGAGGCCTCCAGAGGCACCTCATTTTCTGTATTGCACATATGGGGAATTTAGGCACTTATATAACTGCTTCATTAAACTGCTGAAAGTTGGGCATAAGTCAGAGATACAAATTAGGTGGACAGAGTCCCATCCACCATTTTTCCAAGAAAAGTAAAAGTTGGGGTGATAGGCCTAGGTGAATAATACTTGTTCTGCCAGCAAGCTCTGGTGCATTCGTTCCTTATGTGCTGTCCCAGTTACATTGGCACTGAACCTAGTGACATCAGCTTTCTACACCACCTTTCCACTACATTATGAAGAACCACACTCCACCATTTTTTTACTTGCAAATAGCTCCTACATTCAGCATCCCACAAAGATCTGTTCTTGCACCACCTAATCCTATACTTACATACCATCCTAAGAGATTACCATGACATGGTAAGGGGTTTATATTGGTAGCTACACACTACAGATGTGGTACTGTCCATTTTTCATCTGGAGAAGACTATAGGAGCTCCCTGATATCCTTGATAATAGATGGAGTTTGGATGAAAATTTGCCCAATCAAATATAACCCAGGAGTGGTTTGTAGGCTGAGGAAGAAGGAATGACTCAAAGGTTGTAAAATTAGTGTCTCATTCCTGATTGGATCAAAACGTGAAACACTACAAGAACACAGGGAGATAGTCACGAATCAACACAGCCTTCCACTTGTTCCTGCTTTGGGAGGACAGAAAGGCACCAAATCACCTTGTCATAAGAAAAAGAAGAAGAAAAAAAGTAGTAAGAATAAAACCTTCCATGAAACGTCTACATTCTATCTAGGTCTTCTGTGCAGGAGCAGACATCCAAGGGAATTCTATCCCAAGGATCCCAGGGCAGACTTTCTGATTTTGATAGAGTGTGGGGAGAGGTACTTCTAGGAGACAGAGATAACTGTATGGTGAAACTGAGCTATTTAAACCTTGAAATAAAGCTATACAGATGAATTTATGTCTACACCATAAAAGCAAGACTCATCAGAATTCATGGATCTGCAAAAACAGTTACAATCCTCTGCAATGCTGTTTAATCCGCACTTTATTATTAAATAATTCTAAGTATCAGCAAGCTACTGAATATCTGTCTTTGGCACAATATCATTCAACATTCTGAAGACTCAAATGCATTTGGCTGATCTAAGTTATTGGGCTCAACTCAGAGCTAACTGGGAGAAATTTAATGTCCTGTGATATATAGGATATCAGACTAGATGATCTTTTCTGGCCTGAGCTTTATAAATCTATGGAAAGTGAGGCTTTGCCGTAAGTTTCTCACAAAGGGCTGTCACAGCCAGGACACATTGTCCTACTGGCCTTCTTTCACTGATATATGAGGTCTGGATTTAGCCAGTTGCTGTACTTGCTGAGTTGCAGCTGTGAACCCTCTAGGCTTTCCAGCTATCCTTTGCTTTGATTATTTTTGTTGGGATGTTGGCTCTGTATACAATTGTGCTAAATCATTTTGTCTCTATGCATCTTTTATTAGAGGAGGCTTAGTCCTCCAGAACTCAGAAATACGGGTTGTAATTATTTATCCTACTCCATTATTCCCTTTGAGAAACAGTGCTTCTATATTTGACTACTTTTTTGCTTAGGTTGATGTTGTAAATTTAACCCACACACACCTTTGGTAATACATCCACCTCTCTGCCACAGAAGGAAGGACCGAAAATATACACAATAAGTTTTCTTTGAGTAAACAGGACAGCAAAGAAGAACTGTGACTGCTGAAATTTTCTTTTGCCCTCTACTAATTTTTTTATTTTATTTTGCAGTACAAAACTGAGAACAATGTAGAGTTGCCAAGCATGAATTTAAAACAGGAATTGTGGAATACATTTTAAGTAGATACTTTGGGAATTATTTGCCTCACTCAGACATCTGCAGTCTTCGTCTGAGCTAGTTATCTCCTCTTGTAGCCAGTATAGAAAACCAAGTTCTCCTATTTGCCTTTTTTCATTTCCAAAGAGTGTAGTGATCAAATGGGTAGCACTGAAAGTGCCTGTTTCTTCTGCAGACTAGAAAGAGAGCCTATGGTGACTAGCTGAAATGTCGATGCAGAGATTTCTAATATGGGATGAAATAAATCCCACCATTTGTAAATTCTTAGGAACACCTAGTTTCTTAGGACTAAGATAATTACTTTGGGAGGAAGGCAAGCAGCAAGGCGATTCAGGCCAGATTATACTTCTACAGGAATAATCCATATTTCATGTGTTGTGTTTACTTCCAAGTATAAAGGTTAAGACAGTTTTTGGAGTTTATATGTTTCCCACAATGACTTGCAGCAGCTATTTGTAGCAGAGCAAAAAGTTAATACCTTTCCAGCTCATTCTGCTGTCAGTTGAAGGAATTCAGAGGCTGATCTACCCCAAACATGCATTTAACACCACCACCAGTGGCTATAACACTGCCCCAAGCCCTTTAACAGGTATTGCCCCATTCTCAATTCACAGCTTTGCAGTCTTCACAGGACATGCCATCTTTTGCACAGTACAGTTTCATGACACTATCCGTGTAGCCCTGTAACAGGTATTGCCATCGCTAGTAACAGGCCATAGGCTCTGTATCGAGTTTGCAAGGACTCAAGCCTGAGGCGTGTCAGGTTTGCTCTGTCTGAACTTCTGACCTGCCTGCAGCTTTGTTTTCCCTGGTTTAGCTGTGACAGCAAATTCTCTAATTGACCAGGTAGCTATGGCTAATTTGTTTTACTCATGTTTATCTCTGTGTTGTACAGACATAGTTTTATGTAGATAACAGAAATAAGGAATTATCCTATGCAGAATGGGATTTTTACGCCTCTAACACAATGACGTTGTCGAGAGAAGTACAGACTTTGTACGACAGCAGAGGTCTTGAGAGGTGGAAACACAGGGCAGGGCATTTAAGAGTGCAGGCATGGGGTGATAAGATACAGGGCACAGGCTGGCACCGGGGACCCCATGGCTGCAAACAACTCACCTGTAGTCCCTGACGTAGACTGGGAGTGGGACAAAACTGGTTTTAGGCATAGCAAAGATAGCAAAGGAATCATTCCTAATATATGCAAAAGACAGCATATATAGAAATCTGGATGTAATTTGGAGCTGCAG
The DNA here is from genome assembly GCA_013401315.1 of Balaeniceps rex. Taxonomy (NCBI): domain Eukaryota; kingdom Metazoa; phylum Chordata; class Aves; order Pelecaniformes; family Balaenicipitidae; genus Balaeniceps; species Balaeniceps rex. The sequence continues at coordinate 89,305 of VYZW01031186.1, read as the reverse complement.
ACAACTGAGGAGAGTGTAAGATGCAAAAGCCTGTTATCAACCATGTAAAAACGACCTGGAGTGGATCTTGAAGTAAGAAAGAAGAAACCATCAACAGGAACACCATACTCCTCCCAGTGAAGTAGTCCAGATGCTGATGACCCACCATAGTGCCCACCCCAACATTAGAATGATCCAGAGGACCGGGGGAAGGGTGAGCATAATGCCAGCAAAAGGGGTAGAAACTATGAAGTGTGTGTATAACAATTTTAACTATATTATTATTGAAACTTTTTCTGAATAGATGCATTCTTTCTCTTTCTGTAATAATGAGATCTGGGCCAATAGTGATTCTTTTTTAGAGTTATACTAACAGTAACGACTTGGCTTTATAGATAAGATGTGCTTTCTCTCTGCCCACAAGCAAGATTTTGAGTATAACAGAAACCAGAACGAAACACAGAAAAAAAATGGGGATTCTCCTTTGCTGTGACACTTGGCAGAAACATGGTCAGCAGCATGTTGAGACTGCTCTCACCATGCTGAGGCTGTCTTCCTTCTCATTTGCTACCACCTGTGTTGGGGGGACACAACCCCACTTCACTGGGGTTGAGATGACCTCCCCAATTAGCCCCTACTTTTAATCTGTGTTTCTACAGAACCTCACACGCCCCTAGAAAGGTTCCAGACACAATAAAGACAGAGAAATCAGAGAAGGATAATGCATTCTTTTGGCCAGCCCATCTCTTCATAGCAATAAGTGTAGTTCACCTGGCATCCATTCACTATGGATGCACAGATTACATTCAGTATGGCACCATTAAGCACACTTAATTAAAAAATGAACTTTAGAAATATAGTTTATATCCCTTTTCCTTACATGCTCCTCTACAATATACATTGTTATTTGTTATAGAGCTGTGTCACTGTTCATGATACACACCTCAGCCAAATACATGAAAGTCCAATTTTTTATTATCCATTTATATATCAATGCCTTTGCAATGTCCCCTTCTCAAGGATGATACTATATTGAGTTGAGAATGGATCTGCTTCCTTACCCTTCATTCCACCGCTTTCATGATTTTTAAATAGCGCCAGGCAAACAATGCTGCTGCTTAAGGTATTTTGCAATTTAGATCGATTATTGAAAGATACAGTGTTCAGGCAAAGAGTCCATGAATTATTCTGAGATGGAATACCTTATTATTCAGAGGGTCCCAAGAAGCAGCAGTGAAAGTGAATGAGTAAATCCATACTGTATTAGCTGCATATAATGAACATTTTGCTAATTGGAAGATCTGCTGGATTGCAGAAGGATTTGCCAGGGGAAGTTTTGAAGTCTGACCTTTGGGGACACTAAAAGCACAAGACAAAATAGTAAGCAATACAGCTACACACTGAAGGAGAAACAGACACACTAACCTGCAAGAGCTTATTCACTTGTATGGTATGCATTTTTATGATACATGTTGCACCAATAAAACCATCTGAAAAGCCAAGGGTACACTAGAACAGTCCTCCTCTGAAATTGTAAGAGATTGTGTTTCTGTAATCAGATTTCTCAGCACCAAAATACACTTCTTGTGGTTCAGACACAGCTATTCTGCTCTAATAAACTGTTCTTTTACAGAACTCCTGTGGCCAGACCGCAGACAGAGAGAAACAGAGGATTCCCCAAAGAAAACGAACACTAATGAAGTTCACATTTCCAGTAATTTTCAGAGCAGAATATGTTCTTTCTTATCAGACCGATGAGAGGACACATTCAGAATGGCTGTACAATTGCTAGGTTCTGAATTAACATTAAATTAAATTACTGTGAAATTGAGTTTGGCCCTAGAGCACAGGAAAGCTTAGCAGGACACACTTTCACCCTTTGCCTTCTCCCCAGCCTGGACTGATGGAAATATATGTGCACCAGGGGGCGATGGGACGCCCACCGCCAGGTCTGAGAACCAAGCCATGGTGCCTCTGCTCCTCTCTCTTTCGAAGACCGGGCAGCTGTCCTTCTCCTGGGGCGCTGGGGCTTCTGTTGATGAGACAGTTCTCCCAGATGACAGGCTCTCCATGTTTTGCCTTTGAACCAAGAAAAGTCATCTGGAAGGCTGGGGTCTCCCCTTTGCTCTATTCACATTGCTTCATAAAGGCTGGAATTGGCCCAGAAATGGCTTAGAGGGGATGAAAAAATAATTCATATTGTCTACTAACCAGAGCTGCCAGAGCATGACAATGAAGACATTGTCACCATGTCTTACCATAGGAGATCTGAACACAGCCAGGGTGGTTAAGCACTTATCCACATTCATACAGTGACACAACAAAAAAAGGAAAAAAAAATCCAGCTGGGCTTCTAGGCTTTTGCTTAATCCTGGAGATCATTCCTATTCCAAAAATAATGCAAATGTTATAAGATTAATAAGGCCTAAGAAATTACATTGTGCAATGGCTTTGGTTCAGTCAAACCAGCTTGCTGCAGTAAGAGAAGTAGAGAAGTAGAATGTATGACGAGAGAGGGACACACAAATGCAGGACGTTCAGGAGGTTCCTAAGCAGGTGACTGAGTCACTGAAGTGATGCCCCTGCCCGCAGGACCAGCCTGAGCTGGTGAAGCAGCAGTCGCCAACCAGCAACACCTCACAACTCTTTCTCACCCCGGCTGCTCCGCAAAGCGCTGGCGGCAGCTCGCACACTTCTCCCCGGTCTCTCTTACAGCTCCCTCTTCCTCTTGTTGACATTGCCCGCAAACCATTTCCACGCTGCAAGCAGCTTTACGAGGTCTGGCAACAGCTTGCACGAAGTGATACAACTGCAGGGATTTTGCTGTTGTTGTTAAAATACTGAGGACGTCAAGAACAAAAAAAACCCCACAGACAACTCGGGAGTTAAAGGTTGTCTGAGCCCTGAGGGGGCAGAGAGGTGGGAATGGCAGGGGGAACAGTTTGCACAGCAGTGCGCAGGCCGGTGGCACTTAGAAAAAGCTGCATTTTCTGCTGGAGAAAGGCATTGCTGCCCTTATCACCTTCCATTAATGGCTGTGCAGCACCTCGGGGTGCCCCAGCCGAGTGATTTTGTCTCCCTCCCATCGTGCGGAGAACCGTCCAGCCACTTTCCTCAGGGAGCACTCACAGCAAAATGGATTGAAACGTTTCAGGATTGTTTCAGTACGACTTGAAGGTCAGCGCGGAGGCGAAAAAGTGAAGAAATTTAGACAAACAAATGCACAAAACTCTTAATGTTTTCCTCAGTCTTTCTCTCTGTGTGTCTCTCACTCCTTTTTCATGCCAGAGAGAACTGCAAACCTCCGTCCCACCCTGCCCATCTCCATAGGCCTAGACACAGTCAGGCTCCAGCTGTAACATCTCTTCTGCTGAAAAGGAAATATCCTGCTGTGCAGGCGCAGCTGCTCTTCGGCTGCTCCTGTTGCATCCCACCTGCTAAAGCAGTCTGCAGGTCCCAGCAGGGCACTTACAGACCATCCACTGCTCCTCCCACCCCACCCCATGCTGCTTTTGGGGTAAAGCGGCTTTGACCGTCACTTAGGCAGTCTAGGACAGGCTGTAGGGAAGAAGGCGTAACTTCTGCCCACCTGGTTCTTCGGTGTTCAGTTTAGCAGGAGTTTCCACACTCACGGTATGTGTTGTGTGTGTAAGTGCCTTCTCAATTTTCCTTCTGATACTACTCCATTAAAGCAGTAAATTGGTGCTGAGCAGTGAGACGCTGAACTGCTTCTTTCCTTCTATACTGAATATGTAGCAGGAGAAAGATTCAAACCCCTCCTATGTTAACCTCTGCCTTGTGATGGAAGTCAGGTGTTTATTTTTCTACAGTAATTTTTTAACTTTCTTTTTCTCTAAACAGAGACAGCAGGTCTTTAGAAGAGGTGTGGGAAACACGTGAGAGCATTTTTGGAAGTAGACCAGAAGCTACCTGTGCAGTCAGAGCAAAGGAGCTTTCACATGCTATTTATACATCATTTCAGCGGGGAAAAGGAAACTCTTCCCTTCTGCTCATGTGATTTTCATTCTGTCTAAAGCAGGATTACAAACCCACCGCAGGTCCCCTAGCATTGGCAAAGACATTCCTGTTGGCGCGTTCCTGAAACACAAGCTTTTTAGAAATACACCTCGCTTTTCATGGGTAGTGGCCACTCACATGAGCTCCCCTTTTAAGAAATAAAATGAAAACACAACGATAACACAAGCATGAAAACAAATGTCCCATTATTTTTGCTATGTATTGGGTACACTGACAAGTGCAGAGCTCAGGAAATTAGAAAGCAACAAAGGCACAAATTGTAAAGGCAATTACTGCGGGCTGCCTGCGCGCAGTTGTTAGATTTCATGAATGACATCTTGAAGGGCTGAAACAAGCTGAACTCCATCTGTAGGACAGTAGGAAGAGGGAAAGGCAGCGGTAAACCCTTTCTCCTTAACATATACTAAAGTTGCTGTCATTTCAACCAGCTCAAAACACCTGCCAGTTTCTTCCAGAGCAGCGAGCTGACATATTGAGAGCTCCAGCTAAGAGAGTGTTTTAAGGAGGGTGATCCAGTTTCATCACGTATGAGTGACTGACTTCACAGGATGCGAGATTTTCATACCATCACACTGCATCACTGAGCTTTGATTTATTCAGTAACAACTGCAACACTGAAACGTGTTTCATCTCTCTCCTGATAACACCCAAATGTGGAATGGGTGAACATATCATCATCCACTCACTGACATAAAAACGCTGGGATTTATGGAAGTAAAAAGCTGGGGCTTGGGGAAGGCTTATCTAAGTAAGTGCCAAATCACCATTTAGACCTATTTCTCTCTTTTCTGGCCTTAAAAAACAAAGGTGCATAATGTGCCATCATTCTCTGATCCGGGAAATAAAAAAGATTGCTATTAAAGTGAACACTATTAAAAAGGACTTCGCACTTTTTTTTGGAGATCCTTTTATGTATGGGCCACTCAAATAATTTTACAGAAAGGGTGAGGAAGGCTAGCAATGTCCTCCTTTTGTGTGTGGGTAAATCAAGGTACAGACAGGCTAAGCAACCTACCCACGAACATACAGGCAATGATTAGCAATTTTGGCTTCAGCTTCTGCACTTTGAACACTCACATTCCTTTCCGTGTGCCACCTCAGACGGTGTCTGCTATAGAAGAGACAAAATCAATGATCTAGACTGTGACCACAGAAATGTCACAGGGTAACACTTTCAATTCTTCTCTGATTTTTTCCAACAATGTGTCTTCAAAATGTCTTCTTGGACTATGCCATCATCAATGAAGGGGGAAAAAAAACGGTTTCCAGATACAGCTTTTGGGAGTAATGCTTGCGACCTGGACACTTCCAAAAGGAATAGTATGTCAGCAGGTTTGTTATTTTAAGAGCTACTAAGCATGAACGTTGTGAAAAGACAGCCCTGAATGTGTAACAGTGCATCATCTCTCTCTGGAATCTCACTTGTAAACCCCCAAACTATTTCTTTTGTCAAAAGTGAGCATTGCATCATTTTCTGGGAGGACATAATAAATATTTCTGCCTTTCAATGGAGCAAATACAAAATATACAAAAGAATCTTTCTACCTCATTAGAATTTTTATAAAAGAGTAATTTTGATTTCAAAGGATAAAATGAAATGAGCAACCTGAAATACCACAGCATCACTGCAGCTAAGTTCTTGGTAAACACAATATACTGAGGTGATATTGTGCTCTGTTTCTTCAGATTAAATATATCTCATCCTCAGATTTATACTGGCACTTTATGGCTTCTGCAAATGACTGTCTCAGCACCGCAAAGTAATTCCGCCCTGTCATATTTGTCTTTGGAAATTGTAACAAATTATGGTGATTTATAACATCAAACTCAACTCTTCCATTTTTTCCCCAGATGGGAACGTCGCTGATGGCAAGATGCTGGGCCATCCATTTACGCTGTGTGGAGGGTGACAGTGAAACATGTTTCATCTCTCTTGCCTGACACTCTCTTTCCCTTTGAGGGGAGGCTGTCAGCATAACTCAAGCTGTCAAGGCACCTTTGCAAGGGGCCTGAAACAAATCTAAAGCTCTCCTACCTGCATGCCTACTAATGAGGTGTGACTCGCCTCTCCTGGCTGCCTGGCCTTGCTGAATCTCCTTGCCTCTGACCCCTCGCAGTCTCTTCTCACTCAATAGAAGTCAAACCATCATTTGCCTTTGAGTAAGGACAGGCAACAATCAGAGAGGGAAACTTTGGGGAAACTCATTCCACGTGTACTTCTGCTTTGCTGTGCTTTGTCCGGGAAAAAAAATCTCACACCAGCACCGTGAGAGGTAAATGAAAGCCCATCTGGGGGTTAAACCAGCCTTGAAATATTCTCCTCACTGCTTGCCTAAGGCAAGTAGGTTTTCTAATTGGCAAGTCAAGCACTGAGCTTTTTCTCAGCAAAGTATTTCCTCCCATAGCAAAAGATGAATAATAGATTGTGTTCTTAAACTGAAAATTTTCCTGGTAGCCTTTTAAAGCAGAATTGCAGGAGAATTCCAGTTTCATCCCAAAATAAATAAATATATTGCTCTTTCTAACATTAGAAAGGGAGAGTAAGACCTGGTTCAAGCAGTGTAAGATACACGCAGCTTTATTTTTGCAAATAAACCCATGGAAGTTTCCCACTGGGAGCAGGAGGATGCTGGACCTTACAAAAACCTGACCACTATCTTAACAAGTGCTGGAATATTTTTAAAATCACTATTTTGGCCAAAGAAAGCAATACCCAGGAATCCTTGCCTGCAGGGTCCTATAACAATATATGGTACAAATATATGGCAGAAGCAATTTATGGTACAAAAAGGCTGAACTAGAGCCATCTCTCCGCCTACCTTGGTAAGATGTATTGCTCACAAATTAGGAGCTCAGCAAAAACTATATGTATTTGCCACCAATGATGGTGTTACAGATCCCTGCTTATGGCAGAGATCCCTTACAGGGCTGTGCAGAGGGAGAAGTCAGGGAGGGGAAGGAGGGGTTTTAACACTGTCCATAGGAAATCTTTCCCGAGCTTCCCCTGCTTTAGTAAAAGAGGTTTCACATGACGTGTATGGAAAAATGGAAAGCTAAGGAAGTGAAACATCCAAAATGCACCAGCCAAGTCAGATGTAAATGTGTCATGTATTTTATCACAGGAGTAGTGGAGCTTCAGTCATTCCAGCTGTATAACAGAGCCGTCATTACCTGCGGTGGCGGGGAGGCTGTGGGCTGTGGTGCTGGCAGCCGTTGCCAGCACCGCACACAAGCAAAGGGGAAATAAATTGATCAGGGATATCCTAGACACGTGTACCCTCCAAGATTAAGTAAGTAAGTAAATAAATAAATAGAAAGATTGTCAAATACAATCAGTCCTGAACTTACTCTTGAAAAGATGGTTTTATTTCTCACCTCACCATGGTTTCAGAGAACTAACTATCTTTTGACAATTTTTGCTTATATTTACAATAGCTTGATAAAATGCGTGCAGGCAAGTGTGTATGTGTGTGTGTGTATTTATTTTTAACATGCTAAGCTGGATGTGTCAAACTGAACCACACGTAACATGGCAACAAAGGAAATAATTTCACTAAAATTACATAATGTAAAACAAATAATTGGAATACCTACATTAAATACAATTTGCATGCAACATCGCATTATACAATTGTTGACACGCTGCAGAGAGGTATTAGGTTTAAAGTAACTACGTTTAGAAAGCAATTTGCAGAATTTCTGCTCTTTTTGCTGGTTTGAAAAGCAGTGATAATATGTTTTTTGCAGCTGACAAGCGAACAAAAAACAATAATTGAATGGTACCATTTTACCCACAAGGCAAGCTGATAATTAGAGGTTTAACAGACAGTTTGCATTTAATCTGAGCAGTAGCAGCTACTCTCTTGATTTTTTTCTTGTTGTTGTTTAGGGACCAAATAAAGGTGTGTGTCCCCCCCACTTGTCAATAACAATGGGAAAAATAAGTTATTTTTTATCCCTGGCTCAGGTCTAACACTGAGCCCCCAGAGTGCAAACATGGGGAATGATTATGCACTAGAAGGCAATGTCTGGAGAGTGTGCATCAGGAAACAAATATAAGAAAACAAGGGGAAACAAATAAGTAGGGTAGGGAACTGGCAGACATGCCTGGCCACATCTTTCTGGGGCAAAGGAACAGGTTACCAGCCAAAGCCTTCTCCCTCTCCCTGGGCTGCAGTTTCTGCCCCACCGCAAGGGTGGGCAGCACCCCTGCTACCTCAGTGCAGGGTCTGGCACAGCAGGATGGAGGTGGTACATCCATGGGGTGTATGCTGCCTTCCTGGGAAGGAACAGACTGAGAGCGTGTGTTTGCCCAAAAGGAGGGAAGGGCACTGCTTAGCGATGGGAACTGCCCCAAGTCACACCCTTCAGCAGTGGGCTGCGATCACCAAAGCAGATTCCCAACCCATCTCAGGTCAAGTGAAACCTGGGTCAGAAATGAAGATACTTCTTTCAGGTCAAAAGGAGCAAGACCATGCCCCATCTATCTCATATTCTCCTCTTCCAGAAGGGATAGCTGTTCTTTCAGTGCAATGAGCCTTTTTGCAACAGCAGGTTTCACTTATGCCTGCTCCATGGCTGAATTTTAAGGAGTTAACATATTACTGATATCAAGAGTAAAATAAAACTATCGCTGAAAAATACTGACTATTAAACACTAATGAGTATATAAACCAACTTTATAAAAACACAGAGACTTCCTGGAGGGCTAGTCAGACTAGACAAAGAGTGAAGACTAAGCAGGCCATTCCCTTTCAAGTTGTTTTTATAATATGTCCAGAAGTGGAATTCTGGTTTTGCTTTTGGCTTTTAATTGTTTATTGCATGTGAAAATGAGATCGATTAAAGCATCCTCAATAATCTTAGGCTTATTTGGAGGCCAATTAAGAACTTCAGCAATCTACAGATCATATTGCCCATTGTTAAACATGTTTATTCTCCCAAGAATTCACATTTAATAAAAATGTTTTGAATACATTACATTTCATATAGCACCAGGAGACAGATAAATTTCCATACAAAACTACCAGATGAAGGCCAATTTTTGAAATGTGGAACATATCCAAAGAAGTTTTCTTACTTAAAAAAGTAAGAAAACAAAAACTTTTTGTTCACATCTTTTCCAGTAACTGAAAGCTTGCACTTGCTGTGAGCACATTAGGGGAGAGATTGCCATTTCAACTTATTGGCAAAACAATGTCAACACTTCTGGTTTCTCTTACGATGGAAGGCAGCACCTAAAAAAACCCTCAGAACAAACGCAGGCAATGGATTCTGCCTACCAGTATCACTATGTATTTTATTAAGTCTGACCTTTGCATCTAGAAAGTAACATTGCTCATGAAATGCTCTAGGTTGACAGCCATGGAAATGAAACTCTTATTCCCACCATGGATTACAAACTAAACACACACACTGGGCAGTAACTATGTGAGCTGGCCCCTGCATAGGCTGGTTTCCACCATCCCTAACATGTGCCCCCAGTTCCACCAGCCCTTCTGCAAGGAAACTCCCTGGAGAAGCCACTGGAGACAGCTGCTCCCCAGCAACTGGAGGCAAGTTACCAATTCCTTTTGGGTAAACTACTGAATGGCCACCAAATCCTCATCACTTTTGCCCTGGTTTACATTTGGGGTGTGACCTAGGGAATAAAAAGCTTCGTAGCTCACCGCTAGTCAATTTACAGATTATTTATTTTCCTGATTTTAACTTTTAAAAGATTTGGAAACAAGGAACAATAGGTGAAGTTTTAAGTGTCAATAATTTTCCTTGAAATAAAATTAGAAGCAAACCAGTTTTTCAGTGGAAGACTATATTAATATCCAATGCATGAGTCATAATTAATATTACTGTAATGAGTACCAAGTGAATTAATGATGACTGGCTGCTTATTTTAAAATTATCCACATTTTTTATGTTTATTTTCAACTCAGCCATTATGCCCTTTATATAGGACATGTGCTTAAAGAGCAGTTGAATTCAACCTGTAATAGAAGCACAAGAAAAAGTCATTGGGAAAAATAGTTCAGATGGGAACAATTAGCTTGCAATATTCCCTACTATTTCACCCCTTGCTTTAAATGTGTATGTCAGAGTGGACATTCTCCATTCCTCTAACGTCCATTAATTGACAGAAATACTGGCTTGCGTACTTGCAGAGGCAGAGTGCTCAGACTCCAGAGCACTCCTTTCTCTGGAGATGAAAGAATTGAAAATCAAATGTGAATCTTCCAAATAAGAATGCAGTGTATTACCACTCAGTTATTAGGGAAGAAAAGTACTCCTCTGAATGCCCAACATCAAGGTCTAATTCCTAGACCTACCACAGTAATGAAAGTAATGAAAGACCTACCTGAGTAATGAAAGTCAGTGACAAAGTCATTTAATCTCCTCATGCCTCAGTGTCCAAAGTCACACAAATAAGTCTCAAAGCTAGGGGGGACTGAAGTTAAACTATGCCTTATGCTAAAAAAAAAAAAAAAAGAAAAAAAATTGGCATCAAACCTGCAGCCTGATTTTCTGATACTGTGGCAGGAGTTCTGGGTGAGCGATATACGCTGAAAATCAAGCCATTGCTTCAGGTTGTAAATACACATTGAGGAGATGGACTTTGGCAATAGTTACGTGTTCGTGCTAAGCCTCCGGTAGTGTGCCCTAACAACTAGCCTACAGGGTGTCTTTTCTGGTCTGTTCCTTGTTGTCTGGGGAGGGTTATGTGTGGCCTTGATTTGCTCACCACATCTCAGAGTTCACGTGGCCACTTTCACCTCCACTGTGAGTCTCCGTATGTCCAGTTTTATGATATCCATCATTTTGGGAGAGGAAATGATATCTTGATATCTTTGATATCTTTGATATTTTGAGATATCAAAATGATATCTCATCATTTTGATTGAGCTCTTCAGCGATACCAGTGTCATTCTCAGCCCATTTGGAGCCCGTAGAAATATCTGATCAGGTAAACGCTCTGTCGCATGCGTTGCAGACTGGAATTACCCGTGTTTGTAGAGCAATAGGACAACTGGGATCTCTGATGAGCCACATCAAATACTGGTTTCCTTATGTCAGCAACCTAGAATTGATCGTGGGGCTTTTGCAGCCCTAGCAACTGCTGTCAACAACTCCAGAAATAACATACGACACGTTAGAGTTGTTTAAAAACCCCCAAAACAACAACACATTTTATTACGCTGAACTGGTGCACAGCTTCTTTTATATTCAATTTGTGGTGGCAAGAGGCTTAGTAAGATGTTGCCTACAGTTACAACCCAGAATAGACTTGGCATTTTCTCACAAATCCTTTTCTGGAAAAGAAATCACCACGTGGGATATTATGTATGGAAGAAAAAGGATCTATAATGTATTATGTATGTAATTTTTTGTGTATAAGGATATGTATGAAATATTCACTTGACACTTCTGTTGCCTGAGGGCTGGCAATATGAGAGACGCAATTCAAGGGGAAAAAAAAAGTAAAAATAGGGCTATGCTGTTGTATTTTGGTTAGTGGTTTGTGTTAATTTTTTTGGTTTTAAGCAGCGCAGTGGACTCCAAGGGGACTACCAAGCCCTGACTTTTCTTGGCAGTTTGAACCTCATTTTTTCAGCACGTTATTACACAAACAGCCAGGTTGTCTGACAGCACCCACAACAACAAAGAGTTAATGCTTCCCCTCCAGTCTTAATTCACCCCATTGTGTTTGGGTTTGCAGGGATGGAAATGATCACACAGTGAAGTGCTGCAAAGTGCAATCTCTCTAGACACAATGGGGTTGAGTTAAAGGACAGGAGGCACTTAACTCTGAATTTCCTTGCTTTCATCCAAACACTGTTACTTTAACAGCATGCTTTTGCAGTTTTGTTTCTTCTGGTTTTTATTTGATGACATAGGAAAAGTTAGATGTTCATTTGGTGCACAGCAAAATTGTTACATGCCTTCATTTCCAGGCCAAGCTGGGCTTCCATATGAAAAAATTGTATACTGAAAAAAAAAAAGAAAAAGGAAGAAAAAGGAAGCTGCATTTAGAAATCTCACCTTTTGCATATCAGATTGGACCCAAAGTGATTTGGTCAGGCAAAGGAAACAGAGTGGTTCTAGATTTATGTCCCAGTAGAACATGGTTGACATTTATGAAAGCTGATTTACATGTTAGTAATTTGCAATGATTTTCTTTTTTAAGTGTGTTAATTTCTTTCCCTATCCCTCAGCACAGATTTTTAGATGCTATGAAGATTGGTGTTATCAGCCCTCCCAGGATGGGGAGATAACGGTTTCTCTCTCGGTGGCTGTCAGATTACAGTGAAACTGGCTTTTCTGTTGACAACACAGGCATGTATATACAAAGTGAGCTCCCATACAGAATACTCTCTCAGAACAGGCTGAACCATTCTTTGCTTCCATATCTATCCTTTAAGGTCTGGGCAGATGGCCTCAGGATGGATAACTGTGAATAAATTGTAGAGCATATGGAAATACCTCTTATGTTAACATGGAAATATGCAACACTCATGTTAAAACAGCAAAAGCCCGTAGCAAATTATTTATTTCTGCATATTTTTTGTATCATGTAGTCCAAGCTACATCCTGCCCCTATACAGATATCCATAGGAATAAGCTGGCACCTATATACTCTTGGGGCTGTACATAAATATGCTCCAGCCTGGTCCAAGCACTTCCTGCACCTGCGGACAGACTTTGTTTTCTGCAGAAAGTCTGTGCTACCTCCATATGGGAAGCCCAACCCAAAATTCCCAACCTCCCTGTGGTTCCCCCAAGGTGTGCACCTATGCAGTTTCTTAACTTACAGTTACCCCTTAGGGACATAATTTAGACCTATGTAATGGCAGATGGCATGAAGGAGCGCCTGTTCTAATTATTAATTACATAATAAATGTCAATTCAGTAATATAATACAAGCATTGATTTATGTTATAAATTGGCATCTGCATTTTATAAATTGTTTCATTTTAATGGTGTATAATTGCTACATTTCTGAAAGTTATACAGTGCAAAAAATGTTGGACTGGATTCAAAATACGTTGGCATGCATGGAATTGCTGAAAATGGGGAAAAAACCCAGAGTAAATATTTAATTTGGTATTTGCAGCACTGTAGTGTTATCAGCCTGCACAAATGCTATAATTGTCATCTGTAAAAAGACCAAAGCAAAGTGCTCTGGAAAGAGAAAATAGATCTCATATGTCATGGCCTAATCCATCAGTCATTGCATTCACATGTAATCTTTACTCAGCTGAAGTCAATAGTGTTAGTTATCAAACAGGGGTGACAGGGCTGAATGGAAGTGATAAAAAATGAAAACCTTTTAATGAGAATTTTTTAGTGCCAGGGCCTGATCCTGTCAGTGTTTTCTGTTGGACATGCCACTTACTCCTGTGAGCAACTGACTTTGCTCTTGTTATGCCCTCTTAGAAGTGCTGGCAACATAACTCTCTGCACTTAACAAAACCCAAACATGACAAAACAGAAAAGAGCAGCCCTAATGGACCTGCCTATCACACGCCTGCAGCCAAGCCTCGTGCAGTTATTCTTTGTCGCTCAGAAACATCCCAAGCCCAGCAGCGAGTGTTTACTTTCCTAACAGTTATGCCAGGAGGATCACAGGACATGTCTACCTGAAGGTATGCCCGGCATGTTTCCTACCGAGTCGGTGTGCCTGCTGCGATTGGTGACACTCATGGGGTAGTGGCACTGCACTGCCCCACCTAAAGCTCTTCCCTGGTGCACAGCAATGCTGCATCACACAAGGGATTTAGGTTGGAAGTCTTACTTTTCAAGCAATTTATCATAATTGTTAAAAATAAACATTTTAGTATCAAAGCAGAAATCACTTGCTGTTTACAGTTTCTTTTGCCGACATTTCAGAGGATGAGAGTCCCAGGGTCAAGCCCAGCTGAAGCCTTTCCCATGGATGCTCTTCCATCCTCACCTCTCTCTGCAGCATGGCTCACCATCCCCACCTCATGCTGCTGTCCCTGCGGTGGGGTCTGCTCTAATTGCAGCTCTGAGTTAAATATAACCTCTCTTCTTTTCTTGGAAGTGTGTTTTTAACCTGGACCATGTTAATGATTCAGCTTACAGGACAGCCCCTCTGCCAGGTGACTGGCATGGCTGAGCCAGGGGTGAAGGCTGGGGCGGGAGCAGAGAGGAGCAGACAGTGCTGGTCACGCATCGGCATCTCAGAGTGATGCTATCATGGTTTCGTTAAAGACTTCACTTCACGGTAGGATGCAGCAATGGGAATAACCTCACAAATGTTTCCCTCATAGGGCTTTTAAAACCTCATCCTCTATGAAAATTCCTCCATGTCACAGAGGAGGAGGAGGCTCTGAGAAGACGTAACCCCACTGATCTTGGTGTTTAGTGCCCCCAGGGTCCTTTTGTCGTTGGTAGAGACAGCGGCTGCTCCCCACGGTGAGTCGCAGCCCCCAGTTAGCACCTGGTCAGAGTTGGGTTTGGGGGAGCTTTTCTCCCTGCTGTTTTGGGGGCTGACTGAGCAGCCTCCGCACGGTAGCCTATTCGGACAACAAACACGTTCGTGAAAAGCGATTAAAATGTCAGTGCACAGGGGGAGAAAGACTATGGAAGTTTTCCTCAGAAGAGGGGAATCACTTCTTGTGAGATGTATTTTAAGAGCATCCACAGGAGTATTTTTTGAAAGCCATATGCTACTTATTCACATGCGTGTGACAGAACTCATATATGAGGAGTGATACAGAACACAACCGTAGGTGTTGCACATTTTGTATGTGCATATGTTCATAGCCTATTCCCAAGTTCTGTTTCTGAAATACTTCATCACACATACACCATTTTCAGGTTCAGTATTTGGTTACCATTGGCTTAAGAAAAATGCATGATATTTATGACTAACATGTTCAAAAAGACATGGGGTCTAAACACTTTTACTGGCAGAATTACAATGGTTGCTTTTATAAGAAAATGATGTCAAAATAGGCCTAAATCTTCAAGATGATTCAATTTGACTTTGTAGGAGTTGGGGCACCACAAGATTAGAACACAATAAAGCAGCATAAACTCACCTGCTTTCATGTCCCTTGCACTTCCTTTCCTTTCCCCACTCAGCACAATTCATGAAATCCAGGAAACTGCAGTTTGTCTGCAAGTTGATAGCACTTACTTCTCTTAATTGGCCAAAACGTTGACCCTCATCCTACAAGGACTAAGGCAGAGTGTGAGTCATTCATATGATGTAACTCAGAGTTATTGAAACTCCAAATATATTTATAGCAAGCTCAGGGGAATGTAACCTATTAGTGTCTGCCTCCTACTCTTCTGCCATGGCTCTGACACTGGTTTCTCTCTGTTGCCTCAAACCCACATAAGACAGTCACTGTGAGAGCTGGCTCCTGAAGCAAGAAAAAAATGGCAGCACTTGTTCAGTAGCCAAAGAGAAGGTCTCCTGGCCAAAGACCCACACCCAGCCAGACCCACACAGCACGACCTCAGCTGTGTGGGCAGCCCGTGATGCTCGGCCAGGGAAGCAGCTCCTCTACTGCTGCTCTCAAAGGAAAAGGCGTTCAAAGGACTTGTGTTAGAAAAGTTATTGACAGGAAGAATGAGTGCTTGAGCCAACTGTCTTTTGGCTGCTCAGGATATAACCAAGAAAATGGTAGGCAATCAGCCAAGATAAGGAGGTGACTGCCATGAGAGGACTCATTTTTTCTTAATTCACAACTTCCTCAGGTGTAGCTATTTTAGACCATATTTAGACCTTAATTACTGTTACCATTTAGTTACAGATTTCAGCTTTTAAATTGTCAACCCTCAGAAAAGCTTAATGAGCTACAGAAGGACATAAACTTGCTTTCCCACTGGCGAAGCAAAGAAGCAGAAGGCAGACAAATCAATGGTTTGCTATTCTCATTTTTTTTTCTCCCTGTTATCTTACGAAAGCCAATCTTGGTTTTGAAAGGCCTGGGAGCTTTCACTCTGTGACGTTATAAGCATTCAGAAAGACCCACTCACTCGCTATCACACAAGATGCTTTTAGCCATTGCCCCACAGCCCTGTAACACAAACACAAGCAGCTATACAACTTCTTAGCACATGAGGACAGACCCCTGTCTTCCAGAAGCAGCTCTCCTTAAACTCATGTAAAAATTTGAAGATAACTTTAATATTTCATGGAAGTTTCTCATAGCAGTTTGCAAGATCTTGCTCTACCTCTGGTCAAAGGCACAGTATTCTCAAGTCCAGGGATAACATTTAGCATCTGTTTGAATACTGCTTGTTATTGTCCCTCAGACAGATGGAAAGACAAGAGAAATTACTCTTACGATCATAAATACAAAATAACGTCACCGCACTAAGGTCAGTGGTTTAAAAGTAAAAAATGTAATTTTTCAGATGAAATACCATTAACTCTTAATTGATAATGATGATAAATTGCATAATGACATCTCTCCCTACAGAGAAAACACGAGTAGCTTTTGTTTGGTGAACAACAATACAAAAAAAGTTTCAAGGCAGTTGCCGAATGTAAAATGTAGTAAGTAACACACCACTTTAAGTTGGAAAGAAAAAAATGACAGGAACAACTCGTCAGAAAGGAAAAATAAGGAATGATCCTTCATGCCAATACAGATGTGAGTCAGAAAGAGAAAAGCTGATAGGAGCCGTTCATCAGGAAAAAAGTGAGAAACAAACAGAACAAATTGTTAAACAATTTTCAACTCTTCTCCTTTTTTCCAGTCAAGAATTATACCTAAGAACAATCTTAATATAAGTATTACTCATCTGTTTTCTTCCATGTATTTATAATTTTACGGTATGCTTCATAGATCAGTTAAACTGGCACTACTCACGTACAGAGTGGCTCCGGACGGTAAGGGAACTCCACCACAAATCAGTTACTGTGATGTTCATTTAATTCCAATAGGAAAGGCAAGAGGAAAAGCCTGGTTGGCAGATTTATTGATTACATTTCACCAATGACCAGCAAGAGGCAAGCACTCTGAAAATCCCCAAAGGTGATCATTAGTACTGAGTAACTGTCACTAAACATTAGCACCGTCAGCAAGCAGACTGGAACTAAAAGAAAGTGTGATGCTTTAACTGTGAGGCCCAAGAGGGATTGCCTGTAGTCCAAAGAAAAAGTGGAACATCTTACATCATGGAACCTGTGTTTGAGACAACTGAAATGCTTTATATATATATACATGCATATATAGATTGACTTATAAAATTGGTCTAGGACAGTCAAGCAAATTGGGCAGGGCTACCTACTATAAAACATAAAATTAATGTGTCAAGCTAATTTCGCGGTCCACTTGCCTGAAGCTGATTAGGACCAAATTAAACTTGGTCCTAATCATCCTGAGTGCTTTGCAGGTAATGCAGAAATCCATGGGCTATGCTTATTACTGTGAAAGTACATGCACATTATCTGCACAAGCAGGGTAAGAACAGGTTTACCAGAATAATTTGTGGTTTCACACTTTCTAATGCATTGCTAGCTCACCTATTTTTGGTGGATTTCTATTTGAAAGTCTCATGTTTCCATGGCACAGAGGAACTAGACATCAAACATGCAATTTTTTATTTTCCATACTTGAATCTGATCTTCTGATCCTTGGCTTGGCCGAGGGAGCACTTTCTGTATGTGAGGCGATGAATTTAGATATTACAGGAAGAGAAAGTATATGAAGGGTTTTGCCACTTCCCATTAGATCCTGGCTATCTCCCCTTTTTTTAATCACATTATCCCCTTTTTTTAATTCCCACATTGTGCCTTTGTTCCATGGGAAACAGCAGGAACAATACCCTTTGCACTGCTGGCAGACAGCTGCTTCTGATATAGACACACTGCTGCCTTTTGTGTACTTGAAGCATTGCCTCAGCCAGGAAAAAGAGACTATTTGAATTCCACCCTCTTGGTCAGTCTATAGTCCTTGCAAGCCCTTGCTCCGAACACAATATCCCAACAGAAAAAGTTATTTCTTGCAGTGACCTAGCACCAGCCCCTTTCATCAAGGGGCCACACTGACAAAAGCATGATGCTGTAAAAAGTCCTTCCTCTCCCGCTGGTATCTGGCAGTCACAGCAGAAAACAGAAGATGTGGGAATGGGCTCTGGAAGGCACATTCACCAAAAGCATCTTATCACCGTGAGTCTTCTCCTGCCTTGTGATCTGTGTGAACAGGAACAGAGCCACTATATCATCCTACACAGAGGCCTGTCTGCAGTGTGTAATCCAAACAGTGAGCATTAAGGATGAGAATTTCATGAATTTGAGAGACTGATGTCTTATGAAGCATGATTTGGCAGGTAGATTAAAACTTGCAATTAGATGTGTAGCTTATAAATAGATATCTTCCAGAGGACAAGGTCTAAAGCAGCAAAAAAAAGATGAGCTCCCTCACAGCTTTCCACTGGTACTTTGGGGAGACTCGACTTCTCCAGTACAACGAGGAAAGAAAACCAGCAGTGTGGTTTCTGCATGCAGCATGGGATACTGGGCATCAGGAGATGAGGATTCAGATTTGCAGCTCTTCACTGAGGTCATGCGAGTCACCTCAGAGCCCTCTGCTTCCTTTGTCCCACTTCCTGCCTTTTTTGTACCATTTTCATCAAAAGAGTCAACCTGTTCAGATTTATCATCACATCCATGGTTCAAGTTAGGCTCATGTGTCAGGGCTACATTGCATAGCCGGCAGCAGAGCTGTGCGAGGTGACCCAAGTCCCTGGCTGCTGGTGGCTACCAGGCATTGCTGAGACCTCATTGCCTGTGCCACCCCTGTGAACACTCAGTCTAGTGTCCTCACACAATGTAGCCATGGGACATCTGGCCAACCTCTGCTACCTCCTGCCTATCTATGTCTCTCAAAGACCAACCTCTTTGGTGGAGGAGCAATGAGGCTTGTTAGTACGAAGGCACTGGGACACAGTCAGTAAGTCTGGTCATCCCTGACCTGGATGACAAGTTCTGGACGAGAGACTTCTCCAGCCTGAGTGTACACTCCCACAACCTTTCTGGTAAACTGTATGGACGGTTTATACATCACACAAAACTGTGTTAGAAAACAATTCTTTAAAACCAAGATAATAATGAAGACCAGTGTAGGTTCACTAAAATACATTGATTTATACTGGAGATGGATGCAGCTCTGCAAGGTCCAGCTCAGTTGTCTCGGGCTGTTTTTACATTCTATTTTCCAGTTCCAATTTGTATTTCTAAGCTTCCATCCCTAGAGAGATGCATAAGAGGTAGCTTTACAAAATGCTTACTTCTATGCCAGAACCTGTATTTTCGTCTTCAGAACCTATTAATTTTGTATCTCTTGCAATGAGTTAAGGTTTGAAAAAAGGACCACTGGCTCAAAAACCAAAAAGGTATCTCCATTTGATCATCTTTTATTTCGATGTGCATCTGACAGCATTGCCTCTCAGCATTCAGGTGATGTTCTTAAACTGTGACATTTTCACTCTCTTTAAGAAACACATTCTTTCTGAATAATGAACTCATGCTTATAATTGCTGTTGCCTTAAAGAAAAAAAAAGTAACTTTGCAATGGTTTGCCAAGTCTTATCCCCATATTTCCATATTGCGCTAAGATACTGGCAATTATTATTTAAGTCAAAAGGGAAAACCAAAATAATTTACATCATCCATCACAGCTCCCTTGCATGAATAAATTACAAGACACCATGGCAAATCAATCGTGGGGAAAGGAATACTCTGCATCAAACACTGTATTTGTGTGTATAATCTTTTTAATATTTTTTGACCTCGTATATCAAACCAGCAGATTGAATTCTGTGAACTTTAAGTAATACAAAGCTGTTTATCCCAAAGTCTCATGGGGAACCTCTAATCTAATCAGTTAAACTCAGGACACAGCCACAGGAATAAAGAGAACAGACCTAACTCAGCACAAATTCCAAAATCTGTTTGCCATTCAACTTGGTTTGCGTAGACAGTAAGGTCTTAATACAAGAATCATCTCCTAAGGGGGTAGGGATGACACTGGATGCAAGAGGACCTGGTTGCTGATTGTAGCAGCTAATACTGCAATAGTTGTGCTTAAGGATTTGCCAGTAGATGCCAAGAGACCTTTGCTTTCTTTAGGAAAAAATTAAGCAGCCCCTCTGCTCTTCCCTTTTGGAAAAAATATTTTTTCCTTATTGTTAGTCTCAGCTAACAGGGCAAGGAGCATCCAGGATGCACCTGTTGCCTTCTTGCTTTGGGAGGCAGCCGATGCTCCAGGGTGGGAAGGCACAGGATGGGGGAGAGGATGTGAATGAACTTGTTATCTTCAAAAAGATAAAAAGCAAGTACTGAGTCTAAATTCACCATGGGAAACACATTTCCCATTTGTGAGGAACACCAATACAATGAATATACATGTGAATCTGAATTACTGTATTTCACTTCAGGGCTTCCAGAAAAGTTAGTGATGCAAAAGCCTCCACAACAGTGGTCTCTCCATCACGCAGAAAGTTTGTGTGCCAAAACAGGCTTGTTCTACTGTGTAAGTACAAGCTACATACATCTACTGTCTGCAAATGCGTCATTCTCTAGGAAGCAGATCTTAGAAGGTAAAACTTCAGCAGGACTCTCGCCTGTCTTTCCTAAGACATGCAGCACATGACTGCCCTCCTGCTGAACAATCACTCGGTATCTTCTAACATTTACATATCCACTCTTATTCTTTCCCACAGTTAAATCCTCTTTTATAATCCCCTGCTTCGGGTTCACAGCTCTGTAGGGACTGGTATTAAGGGGATTCAAGCAGGCAGACTGAAAGGAAAATAGACCTCAGAGTTAATTTTGATAGGTGCTGCATATATCCATGGCCAATCCGTGCTTCAGAGGGTTCCTGAGTGAACTACAATAAATGGAGACCTAAAAGAAAGATGATCTAGTCCTGTTTCACAGATGGAGGACTGGAGCACTGTAAGTGGTACCTGCTGAGTGACTTGCTCAAAATCATAAAGGAACTCTTGAGCACATAAAAATTTGAATTCAGATCACTCACATTCATGGTAAAATATTTTGGTTTAGGGCTCTGGTGGATTTCCGGGGGTAGAAGGAAATCTGATTTTAAATTCTCCCTGAGGAAAAAAAAAAAGAATTGATAAAACTCATGAAGTCTTAGCAATAGACACAGAATTGTCTATTGTAGAAAAATTCACAGTATTACCAATTGTTCAAAAATTACTAGCTGTTTTTGATCTAATATCTTTACTGTTTCTGCAAGTATGTATTTGTGTGTGTGTGTGTGTTTTGAATGTACATTATAAATGTTATACCCCTGTCTCACTCCCCTGCTCTATTTTCCTTCCTCTCGTATGAACTACGTGTCCTAAATTTAATTTCCCCCCTCACAAATTGGCTGCCCTTTCATGTCAGGAGAGAAAACGCCCACTCAGCATAGCTTGAAAGGAACCTGTCTGTGGTTGGGAGGGAAAAGTCGAGGTGCTGCTTTAACTAACTAAATTAAATACAACTAGAGCTCCAAGCAGCTGGCAGGTTTGATTTGGATGTAGGATGCTGTGAGATAGTGATAAGTGAGCGCTCAGGACCAAAGGGAATTAAAAGGCTGTACTTTGGTTTAATGGAGTCACTCTCTTTCTGTGGCACATCCATTGAGGACACTGTGCTGGCACGCGGCGGTGCCTGCACCACTTAAACTGCAAAAGGACAGCTTCAAATAAGGCTGCGCTTTGGGCTCCAAAGGACATAAGCACATGGCTTTTGAGGGGGGCAGAAGGAGGTCCTCGCCGTGCTGTCCTTAGCCTCCTCATAGCCTTGTGAAGGAAGGGACAGCTTCTGCTGGAGCAGAGGTTCGGATTCTGCTCTGGACCACGTGGGAAATATCTGCCAAATAGCCCAAGAGGTGGTTCAGAGAGTGCAAGAAAAATCACGTTACCCTCAATGAGGAATTTGTCTGTCTCTATTCAAGAATTCCTTAAACCTTGTAATGAAAAGAATTAC
Source organism: Balaeniceps rex (assembly GCA_013401315.1). Taxonomy (NCBI): domain Eukaryota; kingdom Metazoa; phylum Chordata; class Aves; order Pelecaniformes; family Balaenicipitidae; genus Balaeniceps; species Balaeniceps rex. The sequence goes on along the minus strand of VYZW01031186.1, from coordinate 67,311 downwards.
AGAAAACAGTTTCTCCCCGCATCTTTTCAGTGTATTTAATAGTGCATTAGACAGCAGCTTGTATGTAGTCAGTATTCCCTTGCTCTCTCCTGGTATTAGTATTTCTCTTGTTCATGTAAGCCCTTCCCTGAGGAACAATGAAGATGGGAAAACATTTTTAAAGATTATGATTTAACTGTAAAACCTGACTATTTGTCAGTGTCACCAACAGGCAGGTGTAATGCCTGAAAGTGTCTTTCAACTCTGCTTTCTAAAAAGACTAAAAATGTAAATGAAACTTTGATTTCATAATTAGTACAATAGATTTGACACTTGTCTGCCTCTGGTAACAAGGGGAACTTTCTTTACATTTGCAAAATACTATGAAACCTCTTCAAGGAAGATGCTGCAGAAGCTAAAAACTGTGACTGGGTGCTGTAATATGCTATGTTTCAAGCCAGCTACCCAGCAAGAGACCTCTGCAGACATAATGGGTTAAATATTCAATTTTAAGGCTTTTTATTCCTGTTCTTTTAAAAAATTACATTTTTCTCTATTTGGAGAACTTAAATTGTAAGTGCCAGAGAATGGAAATATTGGTGACTAGATGCTGACAGTGTTTATTATCATAAGCAATCTCCTTGAATGTCACAATTTTTAACTAATATTAGTTAGAAGACTGAACACTAGAGTAATTATCATGACAATGAGTTTGACAACTCCCATTTCCAACAAGCAGTCATTACAGAATGCTCGGTCTTTTGCACAATTCAAAGCTAATCTTTAATTTTTGTTCTTTGTGTACATATGCCAATCTAACTTATGCAGTAAAACAACTCAAGAACATGTAAATACATTTGTTTTCTCATGCACGGAGATGCATATTTATGAATAATTTTTTGTAAAACATATGCCAAAGAAAAAGGAGAAATTGTTTTGAATAAGACTTATTAGTTCTGTACAGAGAAAAAAATGTATTGGGTTAAGGATAAGTGCCACACAGTTTGAATGATTATTGATTTCAAAAGGAAAAGCACCAAGTCACATGAGACTGTACATACAGTACAGGCAAAACCTAGAGAGATTCACAATAAATAAAAGAAGAGAAAGAAAATATCCCTCCAAAGATGATGACTCTCCAAACAAATTCAGTCATCTTCTTCACCTTTAGTTTATTTTATCTGATAGTTTTAATTTGTCCTCTCTTGGAGGTGAGGTAATTACTACTCTGCATTACTACAGCAGCCAGAAACCCCAACTGTGATCAAGATCCCATTGTGTCAAAAACTACTGTCGAAAGAGATACTCTCACAAAAAATGCCTTTGAAAATGTCAACTGTGTGACTAGGAATCAAATGCCTCAGTTGGTATCCCTGCCTAAGCAAACAGTGCAAACAAATAGGCTGCATTTATGCAATTAGAGATTGCAATTAAGCAGTGAAAGCTATGATTTCAGCGAAACTTCTGCTCACTTTAAATTGCCAGGATTATGCCCACTACTGCACTATAATTGGTAAAGATGGGAGAGAAAAGTAATGGGAAGGTGTGGTAGTTATCACTTTGGATGCAATTATTTTACTCTATAACAAAGATAGTTTGTTTTGTATCAGTATATCTTTTTCTTTGTGTGATGCAAAGGCTCTTTAAAAGGTGTATGGACAGCATGCACTGCATGGAAAAGATCTGTAGCAAGGTCTTAATGGAGTTTCTGTACATCAGTTCTAGAAAAAGGGTTTGTTAGATATCTTATCTGTTGCACCTAGATCTCAAGATATTTCTGGCTAGCTTGTGTCATATTATGCTCTGAAACAATGATGATAGTGATTCGGAGTTAAGTATTTCACTGTAGATCTGTATTAAAAAAGGGAAGAAATGAATGGCTGTCTGACATTTCCTAGGTTATCAGCCTTTTTAGATGACCATTATTTTCCCACCCAACTTCCCATTAGAAGTGTTGAGACTTCCCAAGATAAAAAACATGCAATTTTGCTCTACTTTCTGCAATCATGATGAAATAAATTACCTAGGAATCTTTACTGGAAGGGGAAAATGAAAGGAGGTGAACCCGACATTTTTCATCCAGAAGTTATTTTGAAAACCTTCTGGATACAACATCCTGACACATAAACCTAAACTCTGCCTTCAAAATAAGTGACTTTGGCTCTGACCAATTTAGCGAGAGCCGGTGGTATTCAGAACACATCCAAACCTCCTCACTTCTTCTGAAGCTTGATATCAAAATCTAGGATCTCAAATTAAGGTAGAAAAATTTGAAAATCTTGGCATTAAGAAGGAAGTTAATGAAAAATAAACTTGAGAACCGACACAGCAAAGGACATTTTCTAAAGGCTGGGTCTGAAATGGATCTGCATGTCTACGTGCCTTTAAGTACCAAATCTGATCACTGCCACTGCTGTGTAGGTAGGGGTCTGACAGTGAATTCTTTAGCTGATTTAGCTGTAATTTAAGAAAACTGTTCACTCTCACCCTCTCCCAGAGGTTGCCGCCCCTTTGCCAGAGCAGCAGAAATGAGAGGGTGCCGGGATCTCCGCCATCCCAGATGACAAGTCAGTGCTTCAGCTCAGCCCAGGATAGGGCTCTGCTGGGGGGCAGCTGGAGGACAGGCATAGCCAACACAACACCGTGACCATTAGCTACCAAGCCATAAAAGCCTGTGACCCTTCTTTTACAACCGAATTAAGGCCTTTGAAACAAAGACTACGCAGAGCTGGTCCTTAGAAGAACACAGTACTATTTTCTGTTACCTAGGGGTATGGCTTTGGAAAGGAAACATTTCCCACAGTAATCACGGGGTGATGCATTCGCCTTTCCTACCCTGGAGGAGCATATTCAGTGCTTTAAAAGACTACCTTCTTCTCTCACAGGACCTGGCCTACGATGTTCAACTTCCACAGTTCTGTTTTCACAGCAACACTGAAGGGATCCTGAGAGATCTTTAGGTTCAGAGCAGTTGTTCAGCCTAATCTAGCAAGGCATTTTAGTGATATGATCACAGACACAGTAGTTAAACTTGTGTAACAACCCTTGGTGATCTCTTATTCCACAATACAATTGCTTTGTCTGGTTATTTTTATTTTATTTAGCTTATGAGGTATGAACTGTGACCTATTCTACAAGAATCTCTGGAATTATTTCCTTTTTTTAAAGCCAAATACCTTTGGTCCTGCTGTAGTCCCACATGACAACCACCAGCACTCCTTCTGTACACATTTTCTCAGAGCTCCCACAGCAACACAGATGTGCAGGGAAGAATGATGATCGAATGGAATTAATATAGTGCAGAAAGTAAAATTCAGTTAATAAAGCAATATCCGGGTACAGCCACCATAAAACAAACCTTGTTTTCCATATGAAATAGAACTGTAATTTTCCAAAGACACCTCAGCAAATATAATACCTTCCTTACATTGGATTAAACATGATCACAGGAAAAGCAAACAAATATAGGTAGACCTGAAGTAGCAATTCTCTTTCTGGAGGCATTTCTCCTCATTTCTGCAGAATTATTCACTGTTCTTTTTGGATAGCACAAATGTTCCACTGAATCTTGTTTCTAGCTGAGTTCTAAATATGTTTGTAAGACAATAATAGATTTTTTCCACAGTGTCCGAATATAGTATCTGTGTAAATCCAACCACACTGCCAGATACCGGTTCACTTTCCTGTAGATTATTGTCATATGCAATTATACATCAGATGAAAACATATGCTGACTTTTGGCTAAGTATTGAAAAATCTTATAAGCATATTTTTGTGGTATTGAGCAAGCATTCAGCTACCAGAAGTAGCTTTATAATACCTAGCAATATATAGCATATTGTATTTCATTTGGTCATGCTGGTACTGTTTCTCTTCCTCCATTTGCTAGGGTTTTCTGGTGGCATCTTTAAAGCCAATTATTATCCATCATTACTGCCTGCAAGGAATAGCCATACATTTTCTCACTGTAGAAATAATCAGCAGTAACAATGCAGTATCACGCTCCTACCTTTTTAATGAGCTGAGAAAAAAAAACATTAATTTATTGTAGCTTCTCATGTCACAATAAAAATACATCCATTTTTATTTTAATAAAGTCAAAACCACTGAAATTACTCTACCTGTAAAATACAGTAAGTATTTGATTGAATTAATTAACATTACCTGTTATTGTAATGCTCTTGATGAACTACAGAACATGTAGTTCAGCACAGTTTTATAATTCTTAAAAATTATTTTAGAAAATATAAAATCATAGCATTCCAGTTAGAGAATTACCTGCCGGTTTCCTGTAGTTTAATTATACAAATGATAAAATATCCAGAAATGCCGAAGTAGACAAAGAATACGAAGGCTGAAATTCTTAGAAGTTTAGAGGTGTCCAAGTTCTACAATTTAGATGTTAAATACTTAAGGACAAATTTTAAAAGCATTTTGCTGTCTAAAGCTGCATACTGTTGAGTCGTGTCATTTTCAGTTATGACCATTTAGTTCAAGATATGTTGAGCACACAGTTTTGAAAACACCTTTATGCCATCTGTGCCTTTAGTACCTTATATGCTGTTAACAGCACTATGCTTTGAAATGAAAACCTTAATGCACCGTTTCCATCCTTTTCCACCTCCCTTTGCTTCCACTGCTATTTTATATTTTCACATAACCTGTGCCAGTTTCCTGCATGGTCATTTAGGGATGGCCTCAACTCTCCAGATGTGCCCTACCAGTGGAACAGGCAACATAATGCCCACCTGGAGGGCTGTAACTTGGCTTGGTTATGAAATAGCGTGCCATCACCAGGACGCTGCCAGTTTTACATATGTCCATTAGCAGGCACACAGGTGTTGAAAGCATTTTCTCAGCAGAAATGAAATGTTTGGAGGTCAGGTGCAAGCGAAGGGCCCTGACCCGTGTGTACTGCGGCAAGCAGTCAAGGCAGCGAAGACGATCCTTCCTTCCAAGCCTTCTCTCCTGCTGCCTCCCAGCATGACTGTGAGAGGGAAAGTGCACAGCTCAGAGGAGTCTAAATTTGAACAGCTGAGCTCGAATGAAAGCTTTTTACCTCCTCAGGATTGTTTTACAAAAGTAACTATTTGTCTTTTTTTGTTGAAGATGAGCAAACCAGCAGTGGAAAACACTAAAAAATACTTCAAATTAAAACCAATGCATAACTAATTTTATATAAAATTTTGCCCACTGGTTTTTCATTCTGAGACAATTGCTTTTTTATCAGAGATTTATGAACCCCTGAGAAGAAAAGTATATAGAAATACTGACACAGCAGCGTTATTCCCAAATTATTGACCTTATTATATCACCCCTAGTGAGAATGCTGCTTTATATTTTAAGAGGCTTCTGTTCATTCCTGATTGTGGTCCATCAGTTTTTAATATGTATTGGCTGTAAATTAAATGGAAAGTATGTTTGGAATCTATGAGTATTAAGTAAGTATTAAGTAAGTATACAAAGTCCATGTATACTTACTTAATCCAATCAAATCAAAAATACTTGCCTTAGCAGTCTAATAGCCTCTTACAGAAACATGCCATGTTTCATTTACATGATGATGAGATGGGAAAATGGATTAAGCAGTGGCTGATGAACTTGTGACAGACAGAAAATGATGGAGCCCCACGACACCGAAAACCCTTTAGGTGCAAGGGAACTGCCCCAATGCCTCTGCTGTCTGTGTAAGGGATTCTCTTGAATAGCATGCTGCCACCCTGTTCTTAGTTTCCACCTCACTAAAGTTCATATAGACCTTGGCAGACTGGACTAGTATCTCTCCCAGGAGGGGTTTTACTCATGAAGTCACACCTATGCTCCAACCCAGCCAGACCGATGCCATAAAGCTGTATTAGTGCAGGACCCCTACTTCTATCTTCCAGACCCCCACTAATATTTTTCTAGACCCACTATATAAATCTAATTTTGGAGAAATAATCATGAGTAAATTTATGCACACAATAGTGTAACTCCTGCCTTAGCTGCCATTCTAAATCAAATGACTTTTTTTTTCTTTTACTCTCTTGGTCACTGTGGCCACACAGCCAAGGTGGGTCAGAAGAGTATGGTGTAACGCTCTGAAACATCTGCATTTTCTTCTAGTCAGTGCCCTGTACACTAATGTCAATACTGATCCAAAATCAGCCTTTTTCCTCTGGTGCAGCAGGAATCCCATTGCTATGCGTTCACAGGGGAAGGGGAAGCTGCCCTGAACTGGCCATCATTTTTGTTCTGTTGGTGCCCAAGCCAGAGAGACGTCTCACCTGGGATCTGAAAACTCCTGGGTGGCCTTTCTTGTCTACCTTTTTAGACACCTTTACCACCTGAAAGCTCATTTGGCTCAAACAGATGAGTCCACAAGAGCTGGCAAAAAAATTTCTGCCGCTCTGGGGAGTGTAAGTACTTCCATGCATGAGAGGCAAAAAAGTAGCTGATGTGTGAGGTCACATTCAAAGCAAGATCATTGCACTGCTGCCTCTGCAGAACAGAATTATTATTTTCTGCTGCTGTTCTCTGAGTGTGAGTCAAGGCCGCAAGCCAGGCTGGTGTCTGCGGCAGAGAAACAGAAAGAAGCACATACATGCTTTTCATGCCTTATAGCTGAATTCTGCAAGGCATAGCACATCTTTTTGGAGGTCATGAGCCTCCCCAGCTAGGTCAGATCAAACACCTTTCGGGTTTGCACCCCTAAGGAGAAAACATACTTTTTATGATATAAATGTCAAAGAGCTACAGCCTGTTAAAATGTGTTACTGCCTTCTGGGTAATTTTACACTGAATTTAATTATGCTCCATCTTCATTTGAAAGCCTGATTAGCGTACAGTTCAGTCGAAGCCACATTGCCTGCCCAGCTGTACGCAGACCCACGTGGGGGAGGATTTCAGAGACATGACAGAGACACGCCAGAAACACAGCAGATACTGAACTACACCGTGAGTACCTCGCATCTGTACCAGTTTAGTACCCAGAAGAAGAATTAATAGCCTCTTCTGCTCTGTCAGATCCTGGTATGTCTGGACTAACGCAGCTTAGATGCTAGAAATACTGTTCTGACTTAAAAATATGCAATTAAGCCAAATTTCTCATTCCTGTTCCTTTATGAAAGATAAGAGAGTTACACCAACGGAACTATGCCGTTTCAGACATAATGAAGACTAACACTGGAATTTAAAGCTGTGGTCCATACATGATGGCATGCTAGAAAGAAAAATATTCAACAATTTGCCATTCAGGTTTTATTTTTCTTATGCCAAGGTAGGGGACATTTTTGTTCATTAATACCAAACAAACATTTGTTTTACCTGACTTTACTCCCATCTAGCGCAACACTGAAGCAGAACAGAACTCTAGAACACCTTCAGTCAAACCAGCTTCTCAGTATTTATGTTTTTAATGTTAAGGGCAGAATATGCCAGGATTACTGAACAAGGATTACAAGCAAAATAAAGTAATATATTTCCACCTTCCTGTGACACACAACGTTTTTAGACATCATGCACTAGGACAAGCATGATGTCCGTGTAGTTTCTTCTTCTTTGCTCCAGGATGCACTCAGGTCATTTTTATATGTTTGGTAACATGCTTTTACACCATTGCTCATTCTTCACCGGTCTGCAGCTCCACACATCCAAGTTTCATTACATGATGCCTTTTGCATATGTTAGATACTATTTCTGTGTTCTCTGAGTTACCCCTAAAACCATTTTTTTCCACCTCCATGTCTGCATTTCTTTAACTGACCACTACTGAGCTGTCTATAGCCATGGGGTCCCCAGTGCCCACCCGTGCCCTGTATCTTATCACCCCATGCCTGCACGCCTCTGTGCCCATCCTGTGTCTCCCTCTCTCAAGGCCTCTGCTATCATACCAAGTCTGCATTTCTCTGCATCACATCGCTGTGTTAGAGCCATAAATATCTTATTCTATACAGCATAACTGCTTGTTACTGCTATCTATATAAAGCTATGGTTGTACCACACAAAGATAAACAAAACAAATTAGCCATAGCTCCCTGGTCAATTAGAGAATTTGCTGTCACAGCTAAACCAGGGAAAACGAAGCTGCAGGCAGGTCAGGAGTTCAGACAGAGCAAACTTATCAAGCCTCAGCCCCGAGGCCTTACAAACTCAGTAGAGCCTATGGCCTCTTACTAGCGATGGCAATACCTGTTACAGGGCTACATGGATAGTGTCATGAAACCACACTGTGCAAAAGATGGCGTGTCCTGTGAAGACTGCAAAGCTGTGAATTGAGAATGGGGCAATACCATGGGGACATCTGATCCTATACACCTTTGTCACATCTACATGTCTGAGTTGGGGCAAAGGCACTTTTCTCTTAAGTTAATAATTTATTAAAGGTGTCTCAGGCTTTTTAAATGGTCCTGTCTGCAGTCTCTTTAGGAGAGGTGGACACTGATGAGCTGTTTGCTTGAGAGCTTGAAGCACACACAGGTTCTGATCCGGTGAGATATTGTGCTTTTTGAGTTTATACAGCACCAATTTTTTCATATGTCTTATAGCAACAGTGGGATGTTTTATTTTTTCTTAAGAAGCAGTATTTTTTCTTAAGTACTCTAAGTATTTAAAAGAGTGAGCAACTTTTGGCTAGTCAGTGTTAGAGGAAAGAATGGAGCTGAAGTACCTTCAGCCACTTGCCATCTTGAGTCACTCAGGCAAATACAAATCCCCTGGGTAAAAATATTTCTTCAGCATTCAAGTTATGGCAGCATGAAAATTTAATATGTGATCTTAACTTTACCCCCAGATGAACGTCTAGTATTACTGAACTGTAATATCACATGTATCCTTATTAAAATAAGCTAATATTTGAAAATTACTTTCAGGGTAGGCCTTAGACATTTTGGAGTCCATGAAGATTTAGGATCTAGGTGGGTCCTAAAAATGCAAATTTGTCTTCCCCTTTCTGCTGTCAGCTGTCCTCTCCTCTACCCCAACCTGCATCGCTCTTGACTGCACTTTGAGTCCTCAAGCCATGACTTGGGCCCCTGCTTCCTCACCCTCCCGTCCCCCATCACATCCCCATCACACTCATCTCCAAGTTCCTGCCTCTCATGGCTGGTGCCACATGTCCCAAACTAGGGGCACAGGTCTAGGTCTTGGCTTAGTCTCTGCTTTAGAGGAACAGACACGTGGGAGGGGGTTAGCCCTCAGCTCTGCAGCTGCTGCCTCTTTGGGTACCCTTCTGCCTCCAGAGGAAAGTTCACCCCACCTAGAGATATGACCAGGTAGGCCAGGTACATGGCCAGGTACCACGCAGTAATCTGATGGCCAGGAAACTGGCCTGGATGGACTGGACAGGCCTGCAGGGTCCCAAATAATCCCTTGATTTTTTTGTCTAAGGCTGGCCCTGTCTGTGTACTCTGCTATATACAAAGGATAACCAGAATCTATCAATCTTGTGCATAATAACTACAAATTAAATAGCACTGCACAACTTATTACAAACACAATATAGCAGAATAACAAGGCAAATATATTATCTCATCTGTGCACTCTCATATTGCCTGCTTATCTTGGGCCTATCAGCATAGTCATCTAGTAGGTCCCTAGTGGATCATCAGTGATGTTTCATTAACAGTACCTTACTCCTCAATAACAAAATACTCTCATTAGAACTCTGATTGGAGAAAAGAAACTTCTAACTTTTTTCCCAGTCCATAACCATCCCTAACCTCAACAGTGAGTCCAGAAAACAATCCTGCCATGACTAAACCAAGTGCAAAACATAACTGCCTAAGTGAGCTCCAGTGATCTCTAGTGCAGATTTTTGAGAAGAGAGGGGACCTGTCTGCATCAGCTGTGTGTCAGCATTTTATTTCTCTTTACACTTTACATATTCTAAAATAAACTTAGAACTTGTGTAGGGTATCAAACCTGGCAGTGCTGAGTTTCTCCAGTTAGCTATGAGTCAGAATGGCATGGAGAATGCTGGTCCTCCAACTATAACCCACCCAGGCAAACCCCTTTATAGGAATGGGAGCCCTTGCAGTAAAGTAAACACCTGCACATGATGGATGATCTGAAGCCTTAGGTCCTTCCATTTCGTAGACACCATTTAAATGCCATTAGTCATATAGTGGTTTTCAGTCATGATATCCATCAAAGCCATATTTTAGCAAAACTTAGCAGAAACACTTTGGATCCTGAATTATCAGATCTCTGCCTTTCAGTGCTTATGATATTGTCACATTTTTCACTGAATTGCTTTGGAAAGAGCAAATACAAAAGTTCCTGACAATGGAATGAAATCTTGCTGGCTTATGCTTATGCAGTAACTTCTAGCAACCCTCTGGAAGAATTAACGGCCAAAACTTATGTTTCTAGGTAGTTAACACAGTAACTAGCAAACAATTTTCAGTTAGACTAATGTCCTAAACTCTCATTCAGACAGGAAGAAAGGCTGGATTTCAGCCTTTTTTGGAAGGAGTAAAACCATAGAATCATAAAATGCTTTGGGTTGGAAGGGACCTTTAGAGGTCATCTAGTCCAATCCCCCTGCAGTGAGCAGGGAAAACCTAAGCAGTTCTTCAATTTCTATGGGGTTCAGAAAAAGAGGGCTTTTCATGCCAAAATCAGAACAAAATGGAAGCATTGCATAAGGTGAGTTTTGACAAACCTGTTTTTGCTATGTTCTGCAGACAGGACAAGCAGGGACAGAGAAGACATGAAGATAAGGATTTTGTGCTGACAGCCTGTAAAGCAAGGCTGCCTCGTGCTTCAGGCAGGACAGGCAGAGTTTCAGATCCTGCCAAGAAGTTGGGCAGCCCCAGGGGAGGGTACATTTTTCTCATTTAAGGAGGTGAAGTTTGTCTTCATATCTAAGCAGCACAGCAACAGCTGTGATGAGGCTCAGCACGTATCATCTGTCCTAATTTTAATAAGGTGGTTGTGTTCAGAACTGAATCTCCAAACAATGTAAATCAAGGCAACGCTATGGGCTTTCACGCACGTGTACCAGTTGGTGGCACCAGCTGGGTATCTGTCTCATTCCTTTTACATTCCCCATGATCTTTTGGCCGTGAGAGCAAATCCAAATGATCCCACTCAGGACAACAGCAAAGCACTTGAAGTCCAGCAGAATCCAAGTCCCCACACAGAACTTGAAGCTTTCTACAAAACACTTTCTACAAAGCCCTCCCTTCTCAAGGCTCAAGAGCTAGTGCTCATGGCCTGGTTTTCCTGTAACTAATCCATGTTTCAAGGCAGGGTATTGACCCATGAAATTCAGAGTATGTGTCTTTGTACCTCTTCTTCAAAACACACACCGACTCCCATCGTTGAAGATTATCAACAAGCCTCAGAGAAACAAACCCTGCGTCTTGATAGCGACACCAGAGTGGAGCTGCTTTGAGCCAGCTCCACCAACCATTCCTAGTGACTTCAAACAGCTCCTGCACATTGCCCTGTCTGATGGACATGCTGTTTGCCTATTTGGTTAAGACAGGCAGTTTCTTTGCCTGTTCTTCCAGGGGATGAAGGTACAGATGTATGGGTATGCTTCACAGCAGCAACAAAACTCTCCTGTGGAGGGTCAGTGCACAGGTGTGCATTTTGAAGAGCCTTCTAAAGCTGGGAAGCCTAGTCAAACTGTCAGCTACCCACAAAGCTGAATTTTGGGACCAAACTCAGATCCTCCCATACAAAAGGCATTGTCATATCTAATGGTACTGGCACTGAGCGGTCACTGGAGCTGCTTGGCTATTGTTGTGGTCTAAGAATTAATATGATACTCTTTCTGTTCCTGAGGATGGAAATGCCAATTCATATCCACAAAGCAGTAATAAAAAAGGAAATGAGTGCTCACAAATGCAATAGTATACATTTCAATCTAACATCATTATGAATGCCTTTGGCTGTAGGTTCTTTGTGTTTTATAACTTTATAATTAACAACCTGTAAAGACAAAGCAACACACATGCAGAGCTTTAAACAATTTGGTATACTGCATTTTGGTTTTGAAGGTGTCTTTTAATAGTTCTTTACAACATATTCGGAGTATATCATTACAAAAATTTCTTAGACTGAACTAAAACATAGTCTTTTTTTAAAATTAAACTTGATAATCATATTTTCTTGAAAGCTGTCGTCTTAAAAATATAGTGGTGTTTCAATTTAGCTGAGATATACTGAAAGAAAGGAGGAACCTTGTGCTCAATTTTAATGTGTTTTTCAAGGTCTACTGATGTTTGCTATATTTGTTTTTAGCTGGTAAGGAAAATGAGATAGAAAAAGAAAGTTGAGCTGGGTGAACGGTTCATAAAATTAGTTTGAACTTGCCTAAACAGAAATTTTATGCATCCCAAGCCTCATTTTTCTACTGAATGTTCAAGTCTGACTTTCAGCTACACTGCTCCTCTTTGCTTTTCCCTATGTCACTCTAAAAATATTATTATCCTTGTGTGATTAGAGAGAATAAAATGTTTCCTTAATACATCAATTTTTTCTTTCACGCTGCTGTAAAGGAAAGTCAACAGAACCACACTGATGTGAATGCATGAGAGAGATCAAGCTTAGTTACCTTTTGGTAACTAAGATTATAACTGAAAATAACAATAGGGATGGTTAGTGACGGCAAGGAGAGTACTGATAATCTCAGCCTTTTTCCTCCTCATGGATATAGCCGAGCTTGATAGTTTCCAAAGGAGCTACACTCTCCCAGTACTCAATTTCCCTAAAAGTTCTGGAGTCCTTTCCCAGTTCAACTCATCATCTTTTTAAATTGTTTTTTAACAAAGTAGTGCCACAAGCAATATGAGCTGGCAGTTTGATTACAGAAACCACAAGAAACATGGTGAGCAGCTGTTTGGTAGATAAATAAGTTCGTTTTCCAGAACTGTTTATGGCTCCTTTTATCAGACCTAACATTCACTAATTTCTTTTAAGACATTTACCAAACATATACAATTCCTGAAACATTTCCATTCTAGGAATTACAATTGCTCTGCCTGACTTCATCAGGAAGATGACATCCGTGTGAAAATCTAAGTGATACCTTTTTTATAAGTGCTACACCAGAGACAGCAGAGAAAAATGCTTATGATCATTATTTTTAAACAGAGGGAAATGAGAAAACATTATCGGGTAAAAGAGGAGCACCACATTAGGCAGGAGATTAATCCATATGATTAGTCCTCTGTAAATAAGGGTAGCTCTCCAGGTATTAAAGTAAAACCTACATAAATGGAAGGAAAGGTGGCTCAGAAGTCTTTTGTTCTGATCCAAATGCATGAAAAGATTGCTTTGATGCTTATGAAGGAAAGTGTTTCAAAGATATGGTGAAAGATAAGTAATAATCTATTACTGTTTGTAAAACTACAGAAAGTTCTCCTACTCTCCAGCAGGCTCTGGACAAAGATGTGGGATAGGATAAAGTGGTTTATGAGAGCATGAAGGACATGGAGACATGAGGCAGAATGTACATCAAAATTATGGTGCTGTTTTCTTCCAGTGTTGATTGGTTTTGCCAATAATTTCTAAAATAATCCTGAAAATTTCAAATAGTGCCAGTGACAAGGGACTACACAAAACAAAGCTAAGGACCCAAATCAAAGCCTCTGGCAGCTCAGTCAACACCTCAGCCTTATTTTGGACAGCCTGAGGACAAACATTTGTGATGACGGTGACTAGCCCAAGAGAACGTGCTGCTCTTCCCATGTGACTACAGCCCCAGTCCCATGGACCAGCTTGCCACGGTGTTCAACCGGTTTGGCTGAGATAGTTGACTGAGATGAGACTTTACATAAAGGATGCCTCAAAACACAATCTGACACTCTTGATATTTTGGTATTTAATGAAGAGCACTCAAATTTAGTGGAAGGGAATTGTTCCAGGCTTTCCAGTGGTGTTTGTTAAAAACCAAAGAATCCATGTTTGGACTGAATCCTGAGGCTGAGACTAGAGCTATCCACTAAACCTTCTCTGATGAGATTTTTATCCTAACTAGTTTGCAAGTTTTCCATCGAAGAACATCTGCTAAGGGCAGCGTACAGCATTCACAGCATGATCAGGAAGAATGACAAGCACATTGGTTATTCATCACTGACAGAGCGGTGACGGCTCTAGTCCTACAGTCTAACCACACTTCCGAAAGGAAGCAGGTGGATATAGAACAGCAAAAAGCCTGAAAGTGAATCCTGAGAGGAATCACATGGACTGATTGTCCAGC
>VYZW01031186.1:19166-42882 GCA_013401315.1 Balaeniceps rex | reverse complement strand
AAATCAATGGCAGTGCTCCTGAGGGCTTTAATAAGGCAAAAGAGAACAATTTTTACTCCAGTGCTTCAGTGTGTGTCTGAACACATATAGGGTGGCAATTGTCTAGCTCTACCCTGACAGATGGATATTTTAAATGGATTATTCAATCCACCTAACCAATTAAACTAGCAAACCCCAAGAACAAAACCCTAAATTGCTAATCCAGTAGAGTTACTCACACAATGGCAAAAAGCTTTGGAGAAGTACCAAGGACAAGCTAAAATAATGAGACTGTAAACCCCAGAAGGGGACAAGCTTGTGAGTTATCCCAACTGGTACAACTCCCGCAGTGCTGCACAGTGAACTGCTAGATGCGGGATCACGAAAAGACCAAGTGATGGATCTGTGATGAAGAAAACCCTTTCAGTCTTTGCCGATGAGGGAGCAGAGAGCAAGACAAGGGAGACAAATGCCAGTTCCATCACTGAGTAACGCGTAATCCAGTTCATGGAGCAGAACTGGGATAGGCTCTAAAGGGACATGCCTGCCAGTCTGGTTAGCAGGATGGGGATGTTAAAGTTGGTTCTAGAGAGAAGAGATAAAATAGAACAGCAAAAAGAGAGGCAAAATAAATAATTCAGCTCAGTGGCAAAAAGATTTTTTTAATGTCACATTTCCAATCTTTGAACTATTTTGGCAATGCCTTCTTTGGCTTATTTGTCACTTGTCAGATAGAAGAGAACTTATCTCCATGGCAACGCATTATATTAAATGTAGGAAGCAGAATCTATCTACCTACCTATCTATCTATCTATCTCAGCATCTAAGCTTATTAAAGTTCATTAAATAGTAACCTACAGTAAGAGGGGAATAGGGACCTGTACTGAAGCATTTGTTCAAGGAAAATAAAATACACTAAAAATGGAATATTACGTACATTCAAGAGGTTGAAAACAGTATCCAAACAGATTTTTAAATAGGAACAGCTTTCCAGGCAGGGGAAGATCTGCAGGTCTGATCAGTACTCTAAAAGTAGTGTGCAATGTAGAGAAATGAGAGAGACGCTGAGACACTTTGTGACATTCAGGAGGTAGGACAGGAGGAGCAGTACAGGGAGAGTTTTCTGAAACTAGAATCAGGCAAAGGAGTGAAACGTACAGTGAATAAGAAAACAAGTGATCACGGGGACTGGGATTAGCAGCTAAATTCTGCTGGTGGTTGGTGGACTTTGACTTGGACTCAATTAACTATGAGTGGAGGGCTCTTAGCGCTTACAGGAATGGACCCATAAATCAGGTGAAACCTGGGACAACGGCACCAAGGCAACTCTAGAAGGAATAGCACATACACAGTAAACTCAAAAGAGCTCTGAAATCAATGGACTCTGTGGTTTTATCACACCAATTAGTCTTAAGCTGGACAATTTATATACACTATTCAAGTCATTTATGTAACACCTTTTTTTTCCCTGTTATTCCTGCAGTGGTGCAAAACACTACGTCTAGCTCAGGAAATGCTTCAGCTGCTGGTCAACGGGTGGTGAGGGACTATTCAGAGCAGCATATGCTCTGCCCTCATGTCCACAACTGGCCGCTGTCAGAGACACAGGACTGAGCTCCACATACCTCTGCTGCGAGCCATAGGGCCACTCTTGGGTTTTTAACAGTAAAAATATCATTCACAAATCTCTGAGTCTCTTTTCATTTACAAGACCAATGTTTCTAATGTATATGTCCCCTTTTAACCTACAAAGGAGTATTGATGGAGTTTTCCTCTGTATTCTGTACATTAAAAGATCTGTTCAAATGTTGCTATGAAAGGCTACTTGCTAATAGTTGCATACCTGAGATTACAGACACTCCTTCTGCTACTGCAAGTGAGTATTCCCCATTTGGATGAGTGTTTGTGGCTTGCGCTTGGTGAGCCAAAAGCCATCAATTCTTGTGTTGCTCTTGACCCACAGCAGACAGATGCGAGTGGTGTGTGCTACAGAAGCTGTTAAATACTTTGACTTCCAGCTTCATTCAGTTAGCATTTGGGATAAGGTTAAAATGTGTTCTTAATCTGTCCAAGATATTTTGCACAACCCTGATAACCAAAAAACATGAAAATTAATTAATAGCCTACTTTGTCCACTTGGTTCATTTTCACATACTTCATTAATGAAATATCTTTAGGCTTCCTTTCCACAGCAGGGATCAGGAGATAAATGAAAATACTAAAATGAATGAACAAGCCGCTTGTTCAAAAGAGTTCACTCTTGTTAAAAGTTAACTGAGCAGGAAAGCAAAGAGAACAAACAGAACAAAGGCCTGATAGAAAGTGAAACACACCACATCTGCTCTTGCACCTTACAAACTGGTGCTGGGCTTCCAATCACAGGTAAAATTTTATTTATATTCGTCCTCTAGGCAGTCTCCATTACATCTTCTGGTAGGAAACTTAGAAGCAAAATACAAAGCACAATAGGAATGAATAGGAGAGATACTTGAATGGGTTTTAGTCAGCCGAAAGCTGACGTGTCCCCACTTTGCTATGGGGAAAACAATCTTGGAGCCAGAAACCTTGGAGCCCCGGTTACAGTATTATTTCAGAAGTTGCTGAGTTCACTCAAGGCTGTGCTGTGCTTTCCCCCTGCTCATGGCTGCCAGCCGCAGCAGGATCTCCGAGATGGGTGCT
Source organism: Balaeniceps rex (assembly GCA_013401315.1). NCBI lineage: Eukaryota > Metazoa > Chordata > Aves > Pelecaniformes > Balaenicipitidae > Balaeniceps > Balaeniceps rex. The sequence goes on along the minus strand of VYZW01031186.1, from coordinate 40,224 downwards.
CCCAGGTGTGTTTTTTACAAGTCAGACTGCGATGCTAAAAGATGCAGCTCAAATGAAGCCTGGGTAATTTACTGTCATACAGGTGCATACTTTAGTGTTTGTGCTTTGTGCGTTCCTCTGGTACAGCGATACATGCTTGTGAGCTGGGTATCTCGCCTTTCAGACTCTGCTACCCAGGACTCACAGTGGCTATAAAAAGGTAGACTGAAGTCAGAGTGAACCCATTATGCCAAAATAATTTTCAGGAATGAGGAGAACATTCAGTGCTGTAGTGACCATTCCAATTAATGAAAGACTGCAACACAAAACCTACTCAACAGATTAAATCAATACTGTTTTAAGAGTCTTTTGGTCCTTAAATGCAGCCAGCATTACATAATATGTCCCTCTATAGACACAATTCTATGCAGGAAAAATACGACCTCTCTTTCCTTTAAATCAAAATAATCATGCAATGACTATTTCAAAGCTCAGTCTTATTAGACAGGAGCAACACAAGAGTCACAGCTACTATATTTTCTGTGTCTGTCTATAACAGTTTTATGAAATTCATCTGTCTGAACAAGAAAATTTTGACATTGGGGTCTCAGAAACGTAAGTCATTATCAGATGCTACTGTCATCTTTTCAGTATCATTGCAATTTATTTAGGAATCTTTACAGGACCATATTAATACTTACAGTAGTGTGCAGACTGGTAGAAAAACATTGCTTTTCTCAGCTTTTCATAGGTGCTTCTCTATGGTATCAGTGATGACAGTGAAGAGACAGTATACCCCTGAAAGATCTTGCCTAAAGGACAGCGTTTTGATGGAGCAAGGAGGCGAGACAAGACACTTTTTTTCAACTGTCTTCCTTCAGCTTCTAATTTGTTAAAGGAAAAATGCCAATATTCTTCAAAAGTTTCAAGATAATTTCTTCCTATTTTAAAACCAGCTATATGACACTTCACAGGAGTGCTCTAAAGCTGATAACCTGCAGGAAATGACAGCAGAGAACTCATGAGATGCATTTTTTTTTTTTTTACAATGAGGTGGAATTCACCATTGTTTGGGGATTTATGCAACAGTTCAATCCCATCTCATCAGACAGACTAATGCTTTCTGTTCACTCCCCATCAAAGTGGAACAAAAGGTACATTTTCTTAAGCATGTCCTGAACTGCACAGGGAACAACCAGTTGGTCAGCAGAACAGGGAACAGAGAAAACGTATTTGAATCTAATGTACTTGGTGTTACTATAATAATGAGATTCTAAGATGACAATAAATTATAAACACACTTACATAATTATAACCACTTTAAAATAACACTAGGTTGCATTCAAAATCAGTAATTACTAAATATTAAGATTTGACCTTCAGGATGACCATGTCAGCCTATGTACAATGTGTTTCTTTAAGAGCATCATGCTCTCAAAGCTATGATGTATGATGTATGGGTATCTGTGGTGGGTTGACCCTGGCTGGATGCCAGGTGCCCACCAAAGCTGCTCTATCACTCCCCTTCTCAATTGGACAGGGGAGAGAAAATATAATGAAAAGCTCGTGGGTCGAGATAAGGACAGGGAGAGATCACTCACCAACTACCGTCACGGGCAAAATGGACTCAACTTGGGGAAATCAGTTTAATTTATTACCAATCAAATAAGAGTAGGCTAATGAGAAATAAAAAATAAATTGTTTAGTTTTAGGGAATGGGGATTGTGGTTGGCTCATCACACCTTGTCTCTGTCGCTCCTTCCTCCTCAGGGGGAGGACTCCTCACACTCTTCCCCTGCTCCAGCATGGGGTCCCTCCCATGGGAGACAGTTCTCCACAAACTTCTCCAACGTGGGTCCTTCCCACGGGCTACAGTTCTTCATGAACCACGCCAGTGTGTGTCCCTTCCACAGGGTGCAGTCCTTCAGGAGCAGACTGCTGCAGCATGGGTCCCCCATGGGGTCACAAGTCCTGCCAGCAAACCTGCTCCAGCATGGGCTCCTCTCTCCACAGGTCCACAGGTCCTGCCAGGAGCCTGCTCCAGCGCAGGCTTCCCACAGGGTCACAGCCTCCTTCAGGCATCCACCTGCTCTGGCGTGGGGTCCTCCACGGGCTGCAGGTGGATATCTGCTCCACCATTAACCTCCATGGGCTGCAGGGGGACAGCCTGCCTCACATGGTTTTCACCACAGGCTGCAGGGGAATCTCTGCTCCGGTGCCTGGAGTACCTCCTCCCCCTCCTTCACTGACCTCTGTGTCTGCAGAGTTGTTTCTCTCACGTATTCTCACTCCTCTCTCCAGCTGCAGTTGCACAGGTTTCTGTTCGTCCCCCCCTGCCCCGCCCCTTCTTAAATGTGTTATCCCAGAGGCGCTACCACCGTCGCTGATGGGCTCGGCCTTGGCCAGCAGCGGGTCCATCTTGGAGCCAGCTGGCATTGGCTCTGTTGGACATGGGGGAAGCTTCTAGCAGCTTCTCACAGAAGCCACCCTGTAGCCCCCCTGCTCCCAAAACCTTGCCACGCAAACCCAATACAGTTTCTTAGAGGATTCAAATCAGAACCCAGAAAGACTTATGTCTAAAAAATATCCACTTTTGTCCTGCTGCTATCTAACACATATTAACCTGCACAACAGGTGGTGTACAACGTGTGCACGCTGTGTAACAGTGGAGCTATGTTAGCATATACAGACCACCTATGTGTACAAAGAAGGTAACATTACAGGGATAAGTACTGGCCCGGACTTCTGGGAAGATTCACTTAAGTATTTTCAAGGTGAGATACCAGAATAAATATCTTAGCTATGTTGCAATGTCTAGCTCTAAATATCCACATGATGTTCTGTGGCAGGGCGATTTGTAAATATATAGAAAAATGAAGAGATGCTACTTATACATAGTCCAGATTTTTTAAAAAATATGTATATGGACAAACTCCCTTATTTTTCTAAAGGGTGTTTATCTCAATACTTTCCCAAAAATATTTCTTGATTGATGCCAGGATAGAATTTTGGAATATTTTTTTCGTCCCCAAATTAACACTGCAGTCTGTTCACCTTGGTTCTAAATACAGAATCACAGAATCACAGAATCATTTGGTTGGAAAAGACCTTTAAGATCATCAAGTCCAACCTTTGCTTACAACCAGTATAATATCTAGAGTTCTTTCAAGAGAAGTCATGTGAGTTCATAATTCTCTTTTAATAAAAAAAGAACCTTTCCCTCATTGACAAAATTTACAGAACTTTAATATAAGCAATGAAAACTGTACATCTTGGGATTTTGGTCTTTTACCTACATTTGCAATTTCAAAAATGACTGTGGCTCTTACTTTTCCCTGGAATACATTTCCAGGACAAAAGTCCAAACCTTTTCTATGAATAAAGATGACAGAAATTAGCCCTTAAAAATTCTGTGTGCTTTTAAAAGTTGTAAGAAAAAACTCTACAAGTAGTGATATTACTGTTATACAACAACATCATTAAATACCACCATACAACCATCAGAAAGACTTTTGTAGTATTCTTGAAAGTATCCAGCCACATAAAAAAGGGTTGCTACTTTGACACATTACCCAATAATTAATCTCAACTGTTATTTTGAAGAATAGCTCACTGACATTGCCACCAAGCTGACAGAGAGCAGTATATATCATAAAAAACAATGAACCATCTTGCATGTCAGTACTGCACTTCTTCCCCCTCCAAAAAACAAATCAGTTGTTGAGTTTAATGCAAAATAGTGTGTTAATTTCTACAAAGTACTTTCACTAGTGTCCCTATTCACTGCTTTAAATCTCTGTTCACAGCGCAACAAAGTAAAAATCCTTCAACACAAAAAGCCACAGGAACAGGGCTCCTTGAGATGTGAGAAGAAAAGAAGAAAAGGCTGAGAAGTCGTTCTCAGCCAACACACACCTCTTCAACAACTTTGTTGCAGAGAAGAGGTTAAACTCTGCCCTTCAAGGTGTCTGCTCACATGCCTAGTTCAGGCAGGGCCGACAGATAACGTCCTGTAGAGTTGTTACGGGAAACTCACTCCTGAGCAGTTTAGCCTCTCAGTAGTCATAACCCTGCCAGCCTGGTCCTCCTTCTTGGGCTCAGAGGACTTGCTCCTTCATTTCACAATTTCTTTATCAGGAGACATCCAAAGCCGGTGCTGCTGCCCTGCCACCACTGGGGCTGGGTGGCTTGGGTGTCCCTCCTGCCGGCGGGCAAGGACGAGGGGCTCTGCCTCCCCGCGCAGCAGGACATCACCTTTCACTTTGCACAGTGCTGCCCAACCCGGACCCAAACCCAACACAAACAACGACAGGAGCATCCACCCCACCACTTTGGCTTGGTTGGTGCTTGGTGGCTGGCTGTGCTGCCATACTCCCACCATGGGGAGGTGAAAGCACCACAAAGGATTTTATTAACAGTCCTCCCAAATGGGCCTACAAAAGCAGCACAACCTCTTTAACAAATGTTTTACACTTCTAGAAAAAAACCACCTAGTTTTCTCCAGTCGAACTAGATTAATTTTCCTTTAAAGCTATTTTAGTTTGCTCAAGGCATCTTAAGTACCCTGTATAAATGAATTAGGAATGACAGTTTCTCCAGTGAGGGGATAGGTGACCATGTTCTTTTCTTGTACAGTACATACTTTCTGAGAACAAAGAACAAAAGCCAGCATGTTATCTGTATGCATGTTATTTAAATGGCTCTCTCCCCTCGCTTTGTGAGAGTTTAACTTTCCCAGTGATGTGTGGAGAAAGACTTAGAAACATAAAAATGGGACTTCAGATAACATAAAATTACTTCTCAGCAACAAATGCACACATCTGCCGGTCTATAGATGTGCTAAGCAAAGCACAGTGGAATTTTACAAACAAATTTACAGCGTGTCAAAAGCTCTTCAGCGAGAAAGCAGATTGAGTGATGCTCTGTAATAATGGTACCTGCCTAAGAGTGTTCCACCGCAGCCTGCCGGTGCTGCAGGACATCTACTGCTGCACAGGGATACAAATCTTAACACCTTAAATCAGACAGACTCTTATTTGTTCAACAAAATTTTCCTGTTACAATCACGTGCCATATTCTTGTAATTCTATGACCTTTTTTACGCGTTTGAGAGAGAAGCAGCAATTAAACCAGACTTCAGAAGACCTAACAGGGTGGAACTTTTTTCCTAGGTAAATGAGATTTCTGCTTACCTTAAAATATTAAATAAATACTTAGTCTTAATTCCAAATTTATTTAAGTTTAGACTGCATGGGATAAAGTATCCCCTGTGTCTCCTCTTCTGATGCACAACAAAGTGCATGATAGGCTCTCAGCAAACCTTACAGCATCTACAAGACATGCTAATGACATGTCCAGACCTCCTGGGCTGATGGGCGTCCCCCAGGACAGGGGCATGCAAGAAGGAGCACACAAGGCAATGACAGGAGAATTGCTGCAGTGTGCCGTGAGGCTGGGACCATGCAAATCAAGTTATCAAGCCGGCTCTGGGCTGGCAAAGCAGGCTGGGGAACAATTTTCAATTCTGCTCCTTTCAAAGCAAGTGAAGGAGAACAGCTTCTGCTAAGAGCTAAACAAACTTCTGGGAAGTATTTATGTGCCCGGTCTGAGGTTTACCAGCCCCTGTTCTAATCAAGGGATTTGGATTTCATGTGGCTGATGCTTTAGTTATGGAGTTACTCATTGCAGAAAGCCGTTGCCGTGGTAGCTGAGTGACCCAGGGGGTTAATAAAGTGAATTTTCACCCCAGAGATCTGTGATTCATGCCTGGCTTAACAGACAACAGTAAATGAGTTTGGTGGTCTCAAACTAGCCCACAGACTCCCTGTAAAATCCCAGCATCATTTCAAAGGAATTTACCATAGCTGGGATTTTCAATTCATAAGAGAGCTAAGACTGGAATAATAGGGTTATGTTTCAGGGCAGGATGAGAGGCCATTAAGTAATCCTAGTATATTATTAAGTAATGTAACTTTAAATACATGTGCATAAAATGCCTGGAATTAAATTTTTAAAAATAATTTAATTCCATTATGAGTTTAACTTTTGACCAAAGAGTTGCAAGGAAAAAGTGAAACAGCCTTTCCCATACAGTGTTGAAGAGTGTTATTTCACAATGTATGCAGTGACAGTGTACAGCTCTCTAGGAACGATAGTATCACTCATTGTGGAAATGCAGTGTTTCAGAAGTGTCTGAAGCAGTTGTTTTTAGAGTTAGTCCTATAAAGATAAAAAACTCATCCATGCCAAGACATGAGATGTTTTTTGAATATTTATGTCAACAGTCCTTAAATGCACATCTCCTCAAGAGGCTCAAGATTTAAAACTCTCTGTGGACTTGCTAAAAGGCAGACAGGTTCCTTACAGCATTGTCCCACAGATATGCTACCTTCTGAGGGAAATGTGTATCTCAGGTTAGTTAGCTCACTCAACATTGTGCATCACGTCAGAAGCAAAATATACAGAAACAGCTGTTTATAGATAATTTTAAGACATAATCCCAGAGCAGTGTCGATATCCTGACATAAACAATGTTTTTGCCTCTTTTGGGGGAAGTACATCTCAACCACTTCTCATTTGGCTTTCTTGTTCACCACAGGGGGAGAAATGATGTTGGAGTATGTTTTGCCTCTGCCCATAGCTCTGGCTAGATCCCAAGCTGATGTAAATCAGCATCATTCTGCTGTGGTCCTTAGTTTGCAGATGAGGATCTGAATCTTTACTTATTGCCTTGGTCAGTGAGAAGTGGAGTCCAGAGCTGTCAGAGGGCTATCACTGGGCAGGTACATCAAGAAATCCAACAGACTGTAGTACATTTTCTCTTTATAAAGTATAAACAGCCCATATGTTTATGGATGACAGCGGTACTGGGAAGGGGGTGAGAGGGAGAGATGTGAGGAGTGACAAATAGACTATAAATTAAAATTAACTGCATCAGAAACTTGAAGGAAAGATACAAGTTGGGTGCTGTGTGTAGAAAATATCTTATTGCAGTCAAGCCTGACCCTGTTCCTTGAAAAGCATTTCTCTGATTTGTTCAGGTCACAAGTGGGATGGAAATGAGCCTCTGTACTGCTTCTTCACACATCCGGATTTAATAGACTTTTTTCCACTGATAAAAGACCACTAATGAGTTTATTTTCAAGCTATTAAATTGGCTGGAATAGCTAGTTCTGCTGATGATTGCACAGAGACCTGACTGTCACAGTGGGTTTTGTCTTTGGCTGTTAACCATTTGCTGTCTCAATGTTGCAATACAAATATTTAAGTAGAAAAGGAAGGGAAACCAAGCACAAGAAACCTTGCCCTGCCCACCCCCTCCTTTGTTCTACCCTTTTCATTTTGTAACTGTGTGTTTCTCAGACGCCTGTAAACACGAATGCTTCCTTCCCAGATAGCGCTTGTATCAGCAATACCTCGTGTGATCCAAACAATTAGAAGAACATCCACGATGACATTTGAGTTTGGTTCTGGATGAGAACACAAGTCATATTTTGCTTTGTCACTGAAATGTTTTACTTCAGAGTATGACAGTTCCTTACTGGTTCTTGCCTTATTCTTTTTGTTGGGCTGGAGTCTGTGCCCTTACGAAATGCAGACATGGGATGCCCAGTGTTACACAATACTGCCTGAAATTTTAAGAGGACAACTTATTTCTTTAGCCATACAAATGAATGCAATTAAGGAATCACTAGGGTGATTTCTCTTTCGGTTTAGATACACATCACTTGCACTGTCATGCAGTCTATCAGTCTTTTACAGGCAAACAATTAGCTGCATAGCTCCACAGTGCTGTAAACGCTGCCTTTCTCAGTGCTTGGGGGAGGCAGGGGCAGGTCGCTCCTGACAGCACCCTCTCTTTCTGTCCAGACAATCTTTTAATGCAGTTGTGTAAAATACATTAGAAATGGATTTGACCTCGACCTTTAATATGCATGGGACTATGGATTTGGCACCATGGAAAATTATTTGCATACTAGCCTTTCAACATGTATCTGTATTCACCACCCCTTCCCCTTTACCTCCACCTTGCCTTAACTCATATTGCTTTTGGACAGATACCACCGGAGAGAGACACACACAACAGCACAAGCCATCGAAAATGCGCTCAGAACTAGACACAGCAAAGAACATGCTTGACATATGTCTGAAATATTGGAAAGTCATATGTGTCAGTTATTTAATATGAGTTAAGGTTTTGGTTTTGTCCTTTGCCACCTGGCCCAGGGCAAAGGTAAGAAAAAGGAAGGGTAGAGGGGAGGCTGACTTTGGGCACCGGCCTTTCACACCCCAGCAAGCTGTTTCAGGCACAATGACTGCAGACTATATTACAGGTATTAAAAAAGAGAAAACATCGAGCTGTTAAGATCAAAGACTGTGCAGCAGTCTTAGAGGGTTGAGCACACATTCATCCTCTCCAGTGGCTTTGGAAATCCCAAGTTTTAGGTTTATTCCCTGTACTCCACCAAGTCTCTGCCCATGCCACGGGTTCTTATCACATAATGAACACAGTTCTGCCAGTTTTTCCATCTTGCTGGGACCTGCAGCAGGTTTCCCTGATTATTTGCCCCTGTGCTTACCTTCTAACCTCCTGCTGTACTCAAACCTCTCATTTTTCAGTTCTCCACAATCTGTTCCTTGGAACTGCCCTTAGTGAGACAGGGTTTGTAAGAGGCAGAAAAATGCAACACTAGACTCCTTTTCATATCATCCAAAGTCACGGATTTATGCATTTGTGAATTTTATGCTCATTGAATATTTCCTTTCAAGCTTAACTGATGTTTACACAGACAATCAACCTGCCTTTCCAGTGATACATCCCTTGTTTAACTTTAAAGGGAATATAAAGAAAAGGTATGTTGTCACACAGACTTTAACACTCATGCGGCCTTCCTTTATTCTTTCCTGACTTAATTAAGTTGATGTCCCTTTTCTTTTGCTGTCCTTTCCCTCCATGCCTTCCAGACAATCTTTTGACCACTTTTACCATTACCGGAGTGTAGACAGTGCACTGCTTATGAATCACAGCTCCTTCCTGGCTAAGCTTGACAATTCCTAAAATAATAATAAAAAAAAACCAACAAAAAACATTTCCAGTCACCAAAATAACGCTTTGGCTTCCAGATCTTCACATTGCTATGTTGGGATAGTGTCTTGGTGACTTAAGGGCCAAAAGGCTGGTGTGGCACTGTACCAAACATGCTGCATGGTTTAAAGAAGTCCCAGGTCACAAGCTGGGAGGGCAGTCTGCAGTTGTCTGGTTGCTGCAGCTGCTGCATGGGTATAACAACTGCACAGAGTGAATGAAATCCCTTGTTTTCTGCGCTCTTAAGCAGGTAAAGATCTCAGTTTGCTTTTAATGAGACTTTTCTGGATTAAAGTTTCAGAGAATGATCTTATTTCTGTTTTATTTTGTAATGTCTCCTTGGTTGAGACTGGCATCCATAAGACACCAGAGGTCTTTCCTGGGAGGCACTAGAAGTGGGTCCATCATGACATTGCGATTTCAGTCCAATTGTTTACTGATTGTACTGGGACTGTAACACCACCAATGTGCAAAACCCTCCTTGCTGCTTATGTGCCATTCCTGTCCTGTAGCACCAGTCCAAGGAGAGAAGAAATAGCAGGCACCAAACCAGGGGGAAAGGCAGAGACGTGACGTAACATTTCAGGTATGGTACACGGGTCAATAAGGAACAGATTCACAGACATCTTTGGAGAGAAACATCAAAACATACGAAAATGTAAGATATCCCAACACTTTTTTTCACCAGATTTGCTCCCAAAGATGGTGTATCAAATGTTGATCATACAGTCAGAGCCTAACCAGTAAGTCTGAGTCTACACTTCTTAAAAGAGGAAATTTTTGAAGCTACTTTTTTTTTGCCTGGCTGCAGCCACACACCGAGTCCATGCACAATATTCCTTGAAAGTGGACTGCAATCAATCACCTCATTCAGAGTGGAGCTGCCACACGAGCGATGTGTCAGTGTCACGGACTGTTTATTTGGCTGTACACAATCCCTCTGCCTGCAGAGCAGTCACAACCTGGAGCCCTTTGTATGATACAGAGGAAGTATTTAAAATCAGCCTTTTGTCAATTCAAATCTTCACTCAGAGATCTAATTCGTTCTGTTAAAATCATCACAAGGTGCTTTCCCCCTATCTTAATGGAAAAATGACTTACCTCTTCAAAGATTTCAATCCAGTCCTGAAGTACCTCTTGTTGGATCAAAGTTGTACAAGTTTAAATTTATCTTCAGGAAAAAAAAGTCTCGTCTGGTAAATGTTTGTAACTGCATCTCAAGAGAATGATTTTTGATGCTCAGTACCTGGTCACCACCAAGATGATGGTGACCTTATTATGAACATGGCAACACGAAGCCACAGAACTTTAAAAGTAATTATGCTCATGGCACTATTTTATATGTGTTAAAATCTTGTGATGCCTGTTTTCAAACATCAAGAATCTGCTGCTATTTCTGTTCAGTTAAATCCTGTTTTCTACGTGATGACACAAGTTACTCGTTGATAATTAGTTGAAACTGAAATATACCTTAGAATAAGTTGGCACAGGAAAAACTTTCTTTTCAAAGAAAGGGAAAAAACGCCTCTGAACCAAAAGCATTGCATTTGGGGCTGTACTTAAGAAGTTTCAGTTGGCAAGAAAAAATGGTGATTGGAAGAAAAGATGGCTACAAACTGGAGAGCTAAGACAAAAGTGAGTAAAAAATCAAAATGCACTACATTTTCCTCATTTCTCAATGTACACCCAAAGACTCTACTTCTGAAGAACCTTTGTCAAACATATTGAAGCATCCATTTAATTCTCTACAAACGATAATTTTCTAAGTTATGCAGGCTCACTTCACAAAAGCCATTGCTTCTGTGACCTACTTACTCAAAATGCAAAGCAGGGTCCCCAGCCCGTTGCAATTGCAAGCTGACAGATTTGTGCTTGGAGCAGCGTGCTCTGCTGGGCTGGGGTTGCCTGCTGTGTGAAAGCAGGAGAGAGCCTAGATCACGCTGGAGCAGACAGCAATGTGTGTCTTTTAGGGGTGAGTCCTGAGTTCTACAATATTTTACGATGAAACTCAGTCACGAGGCAAGCACTATTCAACAGAGCTAAAACATGTTGCTGATTCTCTAATTCTTATGAAAAGCACTGGTTTGACAAAGTAAGGCTTTTTATCAGAGAACATGTTATAGACAGAGGACAGTACAAGCGATGCTCAGGTAAATTACATTGAATGAGCTTTTTAAGTTGGCTAATTAAAATGCATTGCAATTCTATATGGACACTTCCAAAGTGAATTAAGCTAAATCCAATGAAGACCACTTTGATTTTGAATAAGGGATTTACATCATATGATTTAAAAATCCAGTTTAAATTAACATTTTTAGGTAATTTGGATTCAATTTTTGTAGCATATGTTGTATAGGCAAAACATAAAGCCCAGTTCTAGCAGCGCACTGTAGCAATGAAATCTGTAACAGGTGAGGAAGATTTCTGTCTCCATGACAATATTGCTTAGGTTTTCTGACTAAATACTAACTGGTATTTAGTACCATTTTTAGCAATTAAATGTAAGAGATACTATTTAAGATAATGGTTAGGATCTGAGTCTCGCCTTATTGTAGAGGTCAAGAAGTGCGGCCAAAGGTTGTAGACTTCAAACTCTGACCACCAAATTGCAGGCAAGGTAAAATCCGAGAAAGAAAAAGGGAAAGGTCAATGAAAGCAATGACCAAGAAAGGTATCATTACCAAAGCAGTGTGGCTATTACAACTAGCCTCAGCTATTCTGAGACAGACAAAAAGCTCGTCATCAGGAAGCCATCAATACACATCGCACTAACGGTCCTGTCTGACAGCCCCAATTCCCAGCCGTTGTGTTACAGGTTAATAATTCATCTCCTCTCACCAGTCAGATTGTACCTTGACTCTAAGCCAATTCATAACAACTGCTATTATAAAATCACAAAAACCTCAGGTTAATCTAATGTTTAAGAAGATAGATAGCCCAAGTGCTGATGCAAAATTTTCTCTTTTGCTCTGGACTTTTCAAGGTTTCACAGCTCCTTTTTGCCATGCAGGTGCTGCTGAACAATAACCAAGCTGGATTGTTCCTGATGCACAACAGGACATGGTTATTTTTAAAAATGAAACACAAGAAAACCTTAGAAATTTCATTTGCATGTAATCAGCATCCATTTCCCGCAAATGCAATACCCAGTCAACTGGAAGAAAAATGACTTTTAAAAGCAGGTGTTCTTTCTAATTATTGTTGATTCGAGCAAGTTATTAACACTTACGTGCACCCAGGTTTACAGTAATGTAACTTTGTCTATCAGCAGACATCTGATTGAGAACAGTATCTTTTGATTTTGTCCTCAAAACTGGAGTTTAGTAAGAAATAGTTCAAACTAGCTATCGCTGCTCGTATATGATTAGCATGATATACCTTAATGTACAAAGCTAATAACCAAGATAAGAGTAAAGCACAGCCTGCTCTGCTGTCGCAGCATGGAGGAAGGGTACCATACGAACAGAACAGCAGTGGTTAAACATGCATAGAGAACACTGATATATTAGAGTAGTTTATTTCTCCAGGCTTACAAATTTGATTACCATGGAGTACAAAGCTATTAAAAATATGACCTTTCTATACTGTACAACTTGGCAAAAAGCCAAATAATAACTATGTTTGACTTGGGTGGTATGATAGAGTGCCTATTCAGCTGGAAATAAAATGACTTTTCTTTACAGAAAATTATACCTGGAAGACTTAATGTCCATCATGAACATAACACACATACAGAGTCATTAATTTAGACTCACGGCAGCCACTCTCATAGTAAAGGGACGATGTTTCTAGGTGTAGCAGAAAACGATGTAAAATTCTGCTGCTTGCCTGGCATTTGCTCTGTGGTGGGGAGAAGTGAAGTAAGTACTGATAATAAGTGATAAGGCAGAAAACAAACAGATTGTATAACTAATACTTCATAACTCCTTGTCCTGAACAAACAGTTCTCTTTTTATACTTCTTGATATGCAAACAAGGGAAAAATATGAATCTTATGTTGATGTTAGATAGATAGACATTTGATCTGATAAAACATCTTGCTAGTGCTTCCACTAATACCAATGGCAAAAATAACAGATTTCAGTCCAGTTAGGAGTAAAATAAAAAAGATACACATGAAATAAAAAAGTGCCTGGATAGTCCTCCTGTTTTCAGGAGTGTTGCACTGAATGCTAGCTTTAGAAAAAAACCCAGGAAGACAGAAAATTGCAGGTGATAGGAAAGAAAATGATCATTTTCTTTCCAAGTATCTGTGGCTTTAAAGATGTCTTCTACTTTAATTAGACTAGAATGACACATGACAAATACTGTCCTTGAAAAAAATAAAATAAAATCCTGCATAATTTAAATTTTCCCCTTACTCAATACACAAGGATTAATTATTTTGCTGACTTCTATTGGTTTTGCTTATTATTTATTTATTTATGAGGGCACAGGGCATTTTTCAAAAGATTATTTTTCTGGGAAAACAAAATAATACTTTTTGGTTTCCCAGCTGCCTAACTAAAACACTCCTGTGTGTCTCACTTACAGGCAGAAAATGAACTTGTGGAGACAGCTCCAGAAAGTCAACCAAGGAACTATTGTTTCAGTCTTCTCCACTGCTTGTTTTTTTATTCTGCTTTTTCATTTACTGTCATATGATACTTTCCCCAGAAACTATTCCCTTTTTTTCATGTTTGCAAAAAGACCATTCTAATCAGAAAGATATTATTAAAAGAAATCCGCTGGAATATGCAGGAGTACTGAAAACTCATGAATACAAGATGATTAAGATAAGGATGATTAAATAAGGACTTTCTACTTCTGTGGAAAGTTATGTAGACTGTAATTACCACCCATGCTCTGAAGTTTTATGCCTTGTCTAAAAATTGGATTTCCAGTGTGTTGCGTTCTTCTATTTAGCTGTGGAAATCAGGCACAAGGGAATCACACTTCACTTAAAGGAAGGTATTAGGAGACCAATGTCTGTCTATCACTCTCCAAAGTGCTATGGAGGAATGTCTTAAAAGTAAGATGACAATGAAAAAACCCCCCGTATTCTTTACAGATAGAGTGCAATATTGTCAATCACACTTCTTGCTTTGTTTTCTTGACTTTTCTCATGAAATTCCTTCAGGACATAGGAGTTAACTCAGAAAGTTAGACAAAAGTTGCTTATCATATAATATCCTACTGAAAACAACTGTCCATACCGTATGGTCCAGTTCTGAGGAAATTCAGCTGAGGAACATGTTGTCTGACCACATGGGAGTTTTCCTTCCCATTCCCTCAGTTTAATACTGCTTTTTGCCTAAAACCCAGAAATTTACATCCTTTCCAGTTTAAGAACACTCGTTTCACTTTTTGTCTGAAGTTTCAGGTCAGGTATGGAATCCCATTAAGCCTTCATCTTAGGTACCATTTCATGTCCATGTGTTCCATAGGCTTACTGTGAACTCTGAGTGGATGGCAGCACCAAGAACGGGATCTGACTCTCTAGCTGCGTCTTCAATGCCTATTGCCACCAATGCAATTTTGAGAACCCAGCTTCAGAGTCAATCCTGAAGAACCCTTCCACCCATATCAACAATCGTTATTCACTCTTTTGGCCCCATTACCTTCTAAGAAGTGTGTGGTGGGTTGACCCTGGCTGGATGGCAAGTGCCCACCAAAGTGGCTCTATCACTCCCCTTCTCAACAGGACAGGGGAGAGAAAATATAACCAAAGGCTTGTGGGTCAAGATAAGGACAGGGAGAGATCACTCACCAGTTACTGTCATGGGCAAAACAGACTCAACTTGGGGAAATTAGTTTTATTACCAGTCAAATCAGAGTAGGATAATGGGAAACAAAACCAAATCTTTAAACACCTTCCCCCCAGCCCTCCCTTCTTCCCGGGCTCAACTGCACTCCCATTTTTCTCTCCCTCCTCCCCCCGAGCAGCGCGGGGGGATGGGGAATGGGGGTTGCGGTCAGTTCATCACACTGTCTCTGCCGCTCCTTCCTCCTCAGGGGAGGACTCCTCACACTCTTCCCCTGCTCCAGCCTGGGTCCCTCCCATAGGATACAGTTCTCATGAACTTCTCCAATGTGAGTCCTTCCCATGGGCTACAGCTCTTCATGAACCACTCCACCGTGGGTCGCTTCCACGGGGTGCAGTCCTTCAGGAGCGTGGGCTCCTCTCTCTCCACGGGCCCACAGGTCCTGCCAGCAGCCTGCTCCAGCGCAGGCTTCCCA
The DNA here is from genome assembly GCA_013401315.1 of Balaeniceps rex. Taxonomy (NCBI): domain Eukaryota; kingdom Metazoa; phylum Chordata; class Aves; order Pelecaniformes; family Balaenicipitidae; genus Balaeniceps; species Balaeniceps rex. The sequence continues at coordinate 24,941 of VYZW01031186.1, read as the reverse complement.
CGGGGTCACGGCCTCCTTTGGGCATCCACCTGCTCTGGCGTGGGGTCCTCCACGAGCTGCAGGTGGATATCTGCTCCACCATTAACCTCCATGGGCTGCAGGGGGACAGTCTGCCTCACCATGGTCTTCACCGCGGGCTGCAGGGGAATCTCTGCCCCGACAACTGGAGCACCTCCTCCTCCTCCTTCTTCATTGACCTTGGTGTCTGCATAGACACCTCTCACATATTCTCACTCCTCTCTCCACCTGCAGTTGCATAGGTTTCCCCCGCCACCTGCCTTCTTAAATATGTTATCCCAGAGGTGCTACTAACGTTGCTGATGTGCTCATCCTTCCCCAGCGGCAAGTCCATCTTGGAGCTGGCTGGCATTGGCTCTGTCGGACATGGTAGAAGCTTCTAGCAGCTTCTCACAGAAGCCACCCTGTAGACCCCCCACTACCAAAACCTTGCATGAAAACCCAACACAAAGTGTTTTGTTGCTGCATTTTTTCTTGCAAGTCCTTGAAGATGATTTGCTTTCATCGGCAGACTTTCACTCCTGAATTGGTTGGTGACCAACAAGGAGCCGTAAGGTTCAAGCAGTACATTTCACTTCCCATATTCAGTGAAACATTTAGGAGTGTACAGTGTACAAGGCTTTTAATCAGCCTGCCAACGAGCACATGTTTCATCAGCCAGATGCCTTGACTACCAGTGGAATTATTCCTTCACATTCAGTTTTGAAGTTAAACACAGAGCAGACAGGTAAACATTTTTCTTTTGAACACAGAGGAGATACTGGTGGTCTTTCCACCGGGAATTCCTTGTGGACTAGGAATGCATACCTAGCATCCTTCAGTTTAAAAATCACTATCCCCTCCTGTTCCCTTTCTTGAAGATTAGGTGAGACTGAGAGTTGTGTTTGAATCGAGTTTGGTGAGATAAAATTGTGAATACTGAGATCCTCTTTACTCAGCCATGAAGACTTTCAGGTCTGACTGAAAGTGTGCTGCAACACAACAAACTGCTGTGCCCTTTTCCTTGCCCTGAACTCACTTCAGGGTTAAGAGTCTAGTCACTTGTCAAGTGCCAAACAGCTATTAGAGTGGATTGATCAAGTGGAACATGATGGCAGGAACAACAGAGAAGGAAAAGAATGAATGCAATTTTATATGAATTACGAAGCCATCGGTATGCACACAGCACTGATCATGGCTGCTTACCCTAAGCAAAGCTGGGCAGTGAAAGGTTGTTTTTAGGTTGCGTAAAGGTATCCTGTATCAAAACACTGGCACTTATTTGCCACTTTGGGACTGTGTGTATATATTGCCTGTTGTCTTGTCTGCTGGAAAGATTAGAGGCATGAACTGCTCCTGCTTCTCTATGATACTGCCTTCCTAGGAGAATACCAGCCACTAACTGCATAATAGAGTGATAGTAAACATATTAAGAAATACAAGTCTCAAAGCATTCCTTCTGCTGTCTTCTGCTTATGGTGAAGAGATACTCTTAATACATACATAGTGAAAGATCGAGAGGGGACCTCATCAGTGCTTTATAATAACTGAGTATAAATCCAAAGCTCTATGGGTAGTATCCATGATTAATTGCATTCAGTCGACATTAGACTCTGTCATTATCAGCTACTTGCTGCTCAGCACTTGCTATGCTGTTAATTATTGTTGTGTGGCTCTAAGGGATGTTTTCAAAACATTTCAAATTCTGCTACTGTAATAGCACAGTGAAGAAATCAATAAGCTACCATTTAGCAGAGGAAAGACAGATACTTTTATTAAGATGTTTTGAATAATTTTGCTTTATCTGAGACCAGAGAAGCTATCACTGATAATAAAGGTGCTTCTAAGACAGCACTGACATTTGGCATCCTATCTAGACTTTACTGAAACTCTTTTCTTTTTCATCCACCCACATAGAGCAATACCCCCTGGCACATAAAGCAAGTGAGAAGATTAAAAGGGTTGCATTCAGATTCTAAGTTTTTTGGAATGGATATTTTAATCAAATTTTTGTTAGCATATCCCTCATGACTTGGAAAAAACCCCACCCCACATTACTTTTTTTTTTATTATTAAGGAGATGGGCACGGTACTAATGATCTTTTCACAGGAGAGAAAATACTACATTACCAAAGTAGGAAAAAAGGAGCTGCCTGCCGATATAAGGTCTGCCACTCACTCTATATTATGCTAGTACTTCAAGGTTAACAATAACTTCACTAAAACAGATGCAATGGATTCTTTTCTGCTTATGTTCTTCTGTTTGTAATGGTCAGCCTTAAACGTTTTACCCATGGTGCAGCCATGTGGAAGACATGCAAGACTGCTGTGCAATGTGCAACAGAGGTAATGGGCCGTTATGCCCTGTAGTAATCTGTATCAGTAATTATCTCTGATAATTAAAAGCAAGATTAAATTTAGGTAACAGTCCTAATAATGGAAAGAATCTAAAAATAAGAAAAATATATTTTTAAATGCTTTTAAATTGACTTCTCCTGAAATTTTCCCAAACAAGATTTTCCTTTAATTCTGATCTGCAGGAAATGTTGAGATATGCTCTCTTCTGATTCAGAATTAAACCAATTTCTGACATGCCAACATTTCTAGAGTTAGGACCTTTATTTAAACTAAGTGGAACAGATCCAATAGCTGAAAGAAATAGACTCCATGCTGAGATTGCTGGAGTACATACTTTGGGTGTGGGAGAGCAGGAAGAACCAAGGCTGGAATATGTGGGATGCACAAAATCTGAGTTACTGGCACTTCCCCATTCTGGGATGCCATCACTAGATCCTTCTGACCACGAATTGCATCCCAGACCAGGGAATCTGTCATGACCAAATTTACAGCCCCACTGGCCTCTCTCCAGAAAAAGGCTTTAGAGACTTTCAGTCAGTTTGGATTTCTTAGGTGTATGGCAATGCACTGGGTACCGTTAGTTACCAAATTACCATTAAAACTGGTGGCACTTTTAAGCGTTTCGTTTTTATTCCTTGGGTTTTGATCTACGAAACTCCAGTCAGTTCCATATGGGAAGAGCTACAACTAGACCTAAAAAGCAAATATTTAAAAATAAAGTGCATAAATGATCAATTTAATGAAAACATCAAGACACCTTGTAAATCAATTCCTGCTATGAACTAATGCTATTATCTAAACAAGATGTATTGCCTGAGAGCATCTGCAGATGCATCCCTATGCCTATAGAATGAGATTACACATACAAGGGACCTGTACCTACATGCAGAGGAGCCTAAAGCAATCCAGAGGCACCAGGTTTACAAGTCCACGCTTGTGGAACAGAGATCTGGATTACACGTGTCTGAACCACCAGCGAGATAGCAAAATTGCATGTCGATTACCATCCTGTTGAGAAATGGGAGAATATGCTAGGGAGAGAATGAGAGCGGAGTGTGCCAGAGGCCAAATGATTAATATATTTCCTCAGTATTAGCATCAACAATGTGCTGCCTCAGAGGAAGTCACGGTTAAAGAGTATCCACTAACCTGATGCAAAGCTCAATAAAATATTAGAATAAATAGGATAAAAAATTACCTTCATATCTTGCAGGAAGGCTTCCTGATCCAGCATGTCTCCTATTGCTTTGCTGGGCTAATTTCAGCCTTACTTCATGCTGTTCATGGAAAATCAATTATGTGACAGAAAGAGTGAGAGACCTAGGAGGCATCCACCTCTGTGCCCAGCAACACCACTGGCTGGAAACTGATGCCAGACAAGTTCTAATTAGGAATAAAGCACAAATTTGCAACAGTGAGGGTGACTAACCACTGGAAAAAATTATTAAAGGAAGTGGTGGGTTTTCTGTCTTCCAAGCGACCGCAGAGGCCTTGCTGGAAAGCATGCTTTGGCTAAGCACAAATTACAGAGCTCAACAGAGTCAATGAGGTCTAATAGTTCATGATAGACTGGTCAGACTGGACAAAATTATTATCCCCCTGGATTTAATTTTCATGAATCTGCTAGCACAAGGAAGCTACCAACTCTTCCAGGAAGGAGACGAAGAAGACAAACTCCCTTTCCTGAATTTGAGATTGCCAGCTGCGTAACAGTGTTTGGCAGATTTACCCCCAAACAAAACATGAGAGGAATGTAAAATGTTATGAAAAGGGGCAATTGTTTGTCTTACACTTAAAGCATAAAATCCTGCCGTCAACATATTTTGCTGTGTACCTGAATTTCACCTATGATGGATATTTCTACCAGCATCACCTCAGCCACCCAAATTGTAATATTGCAAAATGCGACAGCCTATAAGGAGATTGTAGTTGGGTACCCTGTTATTATTCTACCCCTTTTAGCCCCTATAAATTTGATAAAATATTAATAAAAATGACACATTTACTTTTACTCTCCTAGGAAATAAGTGATTAAGAGTTAGTGAGGAAGCTAAGTACTGTGTGGTGTTAGCGACGGACCCTCATACGCACAGCTGAGCTTTAGGCAAGTTCTGTCTTGGGAGGGAAATTATGTTATGGAACAAAACCAAGCCCCAAGTGTTTGACTGTGTTTCCTTCACAGAGATGAACAGTTTTTAAGCAAGACACCAATCATTACACATCCCTACCTGTAAACAGGACAGCTCTTATGTTTTCAAAGCCTGCCATACTGGCTTTCAAGCAAATAGCTCTCATTTCTCTTTCTCCATTTACATCTGAGAGATTAATTAAGCTCATCTACAGTTGATTAATGCAGGTAGGAAGCCTGTGGCTTCCTCCAATTACATTCAGATGATGTGGTACTACTAGATATATTTATTTGGCTTTTAAGAAATATATCTGTAAGAATGATCTAGGCAATTGTGGTGTCAGATTAAAATACATTATAAAATCATTAGTGAACCAAACCAGCAGCACATTCTGTGTAGCCATCTGGAAAAGAAGATGTTACAGAACAGATCAACAACTCTTCTCGGTATGAGAAGGGACCCTGGTTAAAATATATATACTTGTACTTCACTAATAGCTGCTCAGTTATTCTATTACTGTGGAAGCAAGGAGATGCTAAGCTGTGGGGAAGGGATGTGGTAGCAGAAAAAGTTTATTACAAAGCAAACTCTATGCTCCTCACCTGGGGTAAAATTGCAGACTTATTGGTGCCATACTTATGCACTAGATGAAACTGTTGCCCGTATTTGCATCTCTGACAGTTTCATCTGCTGAAGAATGGATCTACTGGTTTAACTGGGTAAAATCCCAGCATAGGAAGTACATTAAAAAACAAGAGTAGAGAAATTGGGTATTTTGTTTTGGGGGAGGAATGGTCTCAAACATATAAAATGCACCTTACAACTCCACTGAGACAAGACAGAGACCTCTCAAAATCAGAATGTCTTGATCCTAAAAAAATGATCCCATGGTGCTTTCTTTATGCAGCACATATGGAAATCAAAACAAAACAGTAAAGTTCCCCAGCTTGAGAAAATGCATCCCTTTTAATGTTCCTTTGCTACAAATCCCATTGCAAAAGCTCCACCAAAGTGAGAACTGGGATTGGAAGCTTCTGCTTAAGGGGGATGCAGCTCCAGAGCTATAGAGCTGAGCTTGGAGAACAAGAACAAATGCATTTAATCACACTCCCCATCAGCTCTTTGAGCGATCTACACTGCACAGATGAATTTGGGGACTCCTGAATTCAAGAGCACCATTCCCATAGGTTTCTGTACCGCCTGAACTTTACCGTAAGCTCCTTACTGTGCCCAAAGGAAATGTGGCTGGAGCAAGTGATGCTCAGGCAGCAACGGGACGGTACCCGTTTGT
>VYZW01031186.1:2371-18886 GCA_013401315.1 Balaeniceps rex | reverse complement strand
AACATGCACAAAATGTACATCCAGGACATCTCCTTGATTCATTTATATTCAGTCCAGTATCTGGGATTAATTCTGTGCTTATTTTATCAATTTCAATGGGATTATTCTTTTTGCATCAAAGACTTAGGTGTTACCACTACTGTTGCCAGTTTAATTTTTCTAATTGATATAGTTTTGTTGAGCCCATTTAATTGAATTCATTTCATTAACAGTGGAACTGATACTGATATATGGAAAGAATATGGTTTAAATAAATGAGCAAATATTCACCACTTTTATTCAACCCAATATGGCTTTTCACTGAAATCAGTAGTCACTTCTCAAAACAAATGCATTTTAATTCCTTCTGATTTATTTTTCCTCCAACCACTTCTTTGTCACAGTTGGATGCATTTAAGTAAACCAATTGGTATTTATAGAAGCCAATTTTCATTTAAAACCTTGAAAGATAGTTTAAATATTTCTTTAGCACCCACTGCACATTAACCACAACTAATACATTTACGAAATGCAGTAGGCTTGCTATTGATAATACTACAGGATTTTATTTTAATGTTATTATTGTTTCCCTCTTCCTCCCAGTAATTTAGGCAGATCAAATTTGTAAGGAGGACAGATTGGTTTAAGGTTTATATTCTAACTTAAAACTCCACATATGTTCACATACACTCCATCATGTTTTCACAAAGCTGGTTCTTTCCTTTCTGTGATACTACTGGACTCTGTTGATCCAGGCATCTCTGATACAGCAGCCAGAGTTCAGGGCTCACTAAAATGATCCTCAGTGATGATCCAGATGTAGGCAGCAACTCTATTCAGAAATGTGGAGTTTTCTTAACACATCCAGTAATGCTTGATTTATAGTATCAACAGGACAGTAACTTCGGGAGTTCAGGATTCAAGTCAGGGATGGAGCCACTTTCCTAAGAGGTAACAGGTCAGCATAGATCAAAATACATCCTGTGCTCCTACAGAAATACTAAAATGCAGTGCTTAGGTAAGAAATGCTACTTTTTAAAACCCAAATAGTCACAAGGCTGTCTTGAAAGTTTAGGTTCAAGGCAACATTTACTTACAGCATGCAGTGCTGCACTGATCTGAATGGTGCAGTTTGGGCGCACTGACATTTGAGTACCATTCAGGATAGCTTGGTTGTCCCTATGAGGTGATCTGATACTTGCAGCCTAACTATCTGGGCTTTCTATGAAAGTAATTTCTTTGTAACATGGCAAAACTTCTAAGTTTCTGACAACTGTACTTAAAAACTGGCTGTAGCGGAGTTCCCTGTGTATGATTTCAAGTGGTGCACAGGTTTTCACCTAGAGTTTGCTGTATAGTCAGAACAGGACACACACTTTTATCCAATATCACAGTTGCTTTTCAAAGCATCCTAAGTACATTCTTTTTATTCTGGTTTTATATGGCCATCTCTTATTGTTTTTTAACACTGCTTTATTACCAATAGTTGCATACCAATCCCCCCTCCCCCCAAAGAATGCTACTGTCCTGTGATGTTTCTATGGAAATTGGTTTCATTATCTTTGCACAGCAGGAATATATACATTAATGAAACTTCCTGTCAAATAATTTGAAACTGGTTACGAAGGATTCCAGAATTCACCTCACTTCATGGACCAATTACAAGATTTTGCTGCTTGTAGCACTGGGCACTTAATACCATTTTTGGTACCTATTAACAATAGGTGTCCTTCTCCTTCTTTTTAGCAATTAGGAAGTCAGCCCCACCTCTTCCAGGATTTCATATGAAGAGACAATCCTCCTTGAAGTGTATATGCAGCTACTATTAATAGTAAACTTTCATATGATAAACAAATAACATATCCAGTAGAGATAAACTTCTCGTGGTTTCTTTTGATTCAGCTGCCAGAGTTTCTATAATCTGTATACAAACCATGGAAATCTGCTGCATGCATCTCAGCTTTGATAATGTTCAAGGTGATTTGCAATTAGAAGACCAAATCTGTAGAGATGCCATGTTCCTCTGACTTTCATTATCACAGGAAAGTTCCCTGAACCTCCTGACACTTATTTACTCTCTGAAGCCACCAAGAAACCAGCCAAAGATGTATACTGATTTTACTGCATTACCTAGAAGGTGATTTCTATACGTATTAGCCTGTGTGCCTTTATTCAGGTGGAGGAGAAACCTGAGTGGAAGGGTAACAGGACCTGTGAGGATCCCTTCCTTAACTTTCACATTGTTTTGCTTCAGCTTTGTCTGCCCTTTCGACTTAAAGATTAAATCAGAGATCCAGAAACAGGCAAAGTCTTAATTTCCCTCTTGCTGTGCCTGAGATGTTGCCATCTCTTCTAACCTGCTGGCCAGCTGGTTCATCCATGGGCATTGGTGACTTTCTGACTCCCTCAGGCATTGGATGGACTTTGCTTGGGTGACATTAGGATTGTGTCATTTCCTTGTAAAAAATACAGTTAAGGTATGCCAGTCTTTCCCAATAATTTTTTTTGCCACCTACTAATGAAAAATGCCTGTATTCCCTGATAACAAGCCATCAAGGACCATGCTCTAGGTGTACTTGGCCATTGCTGGTCTGAAGGAGCAAGGGACCGCTGCAGAGCACAGAACGGTATCCAACAGAAATAGCTCTGCGCAGACAGAATTAGCATCGTGTTCATCGTAGCTGAGAAGCAGGGAAGGGAGAGCAGATCAAACTCACAGGGAAGGCTCAGCTTATAAAAAAAGTGAAGTGTCATAAAATGTTCCCCCGTGTCCTTCCACAAAGAAATTATTTCAAATACCAAATTCCCTCACAGCTTGTTAAACCTTTACAAGTACTCCAGCCTCTCTGCAGCCAAGTGCTGAGTGACATGCCCATATATCAGGTACCAAGGTCAGCAGATGAAGGATGGGGCTGGAGGACACCTGTAGATCATATCCACCCCACAGCTGAGAATCTGTTCTTCTGACTTCAGGCACAGAAGCAGCCAAACTTGCCACCTCACAAACAACCTGAGCATTGTCTGGTACTTTCAAAAATGCATCAAATTTCCATGTTTCTGCATCTTAATGAGATACTTCACTAAAATGTGAAGTTAATGATTTATTACCTTAAATAATTTACTTTACAATTGAATTAACATGCCAGCCGTGTTGCACACTCTATAAGGGAAGCAAATCCTTTTAAAGTGCCTCAATAATCTAATTAGCATGTTCCTTCTCTTTATGCTGTGTTTCAACAGTTACTATATACGTCTGGACCTCAGAATATCTCTCCCTTTGGTTAGATGAGGAGAAAGTGGTTAATTTGGGTTTGTGAGAAAGGGAAGGTGTTGAGGAAGCAGCTCTGTGTCATGCTTTGATAAAAAGCTCGTCAAAGGTTTCAAATGAACATACATGGCTGGAGTTGATTTTGAAGCTGACAGCTTCAAAGGAGGTGCAGGATTGTATGGTAATAATGGGCACTAAATTACCTTCTCTCCAGCAGTGTGCATCATTTGGAGTCAGGTCATAAACAGGATAAGGGAATCTTAGCTTTCCGCTCCTCGCTATATGGGCACTTTGAAACAGCAGAAGACTCTCTTCACAAGTCTCATTAGCTGCCATTACCGTTCTCAAAGGACTATGTTAAACTTCAAACTAAACAGAAAAAAAGAACAGATTTCTAATAATTTATAACAGCAAGACTGATGCGGAAACTGCATTGCAACAAAGGAAAGCAGCTTAAAATATGGGCTTATCCTTAGAAAATAACACAAAGTTCAACATTTTGCAAAGTATTATAAATTTCTAAGTATGCAGGCCAGCAAAGTGTTCATGTAAAAGCAGAAATAGTGTTTACATATATATGAATTAACAAGCCAACTTTAATAGTGGTCTACACAAAAGCTGTAATAAACTAAAGCTCCAGGTCCTGTACTCATCTTCCAAGTGCTCCTTATATTTAAAATCTGAATGCAGACAGATGCTGGCTACCTTTTTTTTTTATTGTTTTTATCTGATATACATTTTATTAAAGCTATGTGAACTGGTGGGTTTTGTCTGTGACACTTTAAGCAGACATTTAAAATCTTGCCTAATCAACATGTAGCATTCCAAACCTCGGTAGGATGATCTTTGGTGAATGTGACAGAAAATATTGCAAAGTTACTGATTCATAATTTAAATTTTAGTCGCATCTAGGGGCCCTGTAAAAGACTGCAGCCAGCTGAACTAAGTACTGAGTATATATATGCCATAAGACCGCATACAAAGCTTACAGTTTAAATATTTAGGGCACTCAGAAAGGAATGAATATTTCTGTTTTATATATGGGAAACTGAAAATGCTGAGGAGGGATGACAGACCTCAGGGAATTTTTCGGCTCTCCTGAGACCCAGGCCAGTAATTTAACTCTGGCCATCTTTCATCTCCCTTTAATAAAAGATTTGTGTTGTACGCTGTGCACATGATGTGTTGTGACTTTGTGTTGTACGGTTATTGCTATTCCTTAAGCCTCCACAACACATAGAGCCATAAAATACACAGAAAATAAAGTCCTTACACTGAATGGATAGTCCTCTAATAAGGAAACAAATGAAAGACTTACAAAATCAGAGGAAGAAATAATTCCTGCGCGCTCGCACATAAATGGGACTACTTCTGTTGTCTCTGAATGTATCTTGTTCAGAGCAGCCAAATTGTGCTGTCCTCCCTGTGCAATTTTATGCAAATTTAACTATCTGTGTTACATGTTATAAGTAATTTGCCATGACTCTAACCTTATCCTGGATGCAGTCTTCTGCAATCAAAAGTTCTACTTCTGATGACAGAAATGATGCAAAACACGTCACAGGCTGCCCTCAACTTAAATTCTTCTGGAAGATAGGGAACAGCTGGTAGAAAGCTCGTGTGGCTGCAGCTGGCTTAAATAAAAAAGGAAAGGGCTGGTTCAGTGCCGCTTTCTTCCTATAGCCTGCATCTCAGCATGCTCTCCCCAAGCCTCTTATTTGTCCCTGCAAGTATTTCAGGCAAGAGGCAGATGAGCAGGGGAGAGGAAGGTCCAGCTGCCTAATCACCGGGCACCAGAGCCGCCTCTGGCAGCCAAAGGACAAACGCCCGTGACCTCTCTGGTACTCCGTCAGAGAGTGGGAATTGAGACGAGATGCAGAACAGGAGCAGGCTGCCAGGCGTGCCATGCTTGGCGACCGTCACCCATCCTGAGGAGGGATTTGAGGAAGGACATGGCAGTGGGGAATTGCCACCAGCACAGCTGCTAAATGCAGCTGGGGCATGGAGGGTGACTTCTATGACAGGCAAATGTGACCAAATCCAGAAATTAACATAAAAACTGGAGGCACTGCTGGAAATGTCCAAGTATATATAAAGCAGGCTATTGGAGGGATATCAGTCAGCTGGCAGGACTTTGCTGTTAAGAACTAAAAAGCACCTTAGACTTCAGCCAAATCACACCGGGAGAGCAAGCACCGCACAGGCAGTTGGGTGTCAACCAGTCCTGGGACCATCGGTGTGCCCAGCAGCACATTACCATGGCGGGGGGAAATGTGGGAAGAGCTGCTTCCAGCTCACAGCAGTTCAGCTCCCTGACACAGGACACGGGTCCCTTTCGCAGCTATCAACAGATCTGCTGCCAGGGGACCACGGGGCTTCTGGTTTGAGTCCCACGTGTGCTCAGCAGGGCCAACAACTGGATGGTGAACTCTGCCAGTTGGTGAAGTTGGCTTTCTTATCTGGCTGCCAATGTCAGGCATGAGAGAAAATTAGCTAATTTCCAGGGTATTCTAGCAAGCGAGGAATGCTTAGAAAAAGAGCAACGTGAGGTTAATTTGGCATCTGATTTTAAAAAGGTACAAGTTTAATTACTAATAATGTGGAACAGGAAATCTGACATAAAGACCCAGCAAACCAGCAATGTTTAAGTAAAGGAAATTAAATGCAGCCATTACAGGCAGTCAGGTGTCTTTGAATAGGCTGGAAACACAGATAAATGGTGTTCAAAGAAACACCCCAAAACATGTTGAGTTTGGCAAAGGCAATGACAAGGTTTGAATGGAGTACAGCTGAATACAGATGGTATAACCGTAACCTCACTTAAACTAATGATGTGAACAGTCTAATACTAGTCCCTGCAATGGCACTAGATCTTTTGTTCACAATAGCACATTTAAATAGGAAAGTGGAGGGAAGAAAGATTTGCCTGAACTATTTGCATAATGAAGGAGAGTGTGGCTATAGACTGCATTCATCATCCAGAGGAAAGGATCTAAGTATCCTCCCAAATCTGGTTTTCTTGCAATGGTGGGAGAAACAAGCATGCTGAGTAGAAAATTTATACGTCTTAGGTTATACTTCTGCAGTGGGGATGCAATTCACAGCCCATTACTCAGTTCAGGAATTCAGACATGCTTTGCCATACTATTACCAATACTGAGCACAGAAGGGGCAAGACACCCTGTTCTGCTCTGCCTCTTTGCACCCCATGAGCAGCATTGCTGCCATCACCCCTCAAATAGCAGACTTGCTTCCCGGCTGCTCCCTCCGTCGTCCCTTGTGTGGCAAGCCTGGGGAGGATACAGAAGTGCGTCCTTCTGGGACATGAAATGCTCCATCTGGCAGTGGAAACCAGAGGCAAAGAAATAGGAAGCTATAAAAGTTTTAAAAGGATTTCAAGCTCCCCAGGGAAGCGATTCTATTCCTTATTTAGCACTAAATACCTCTTGTAAAACTCAGCCTCCCCCAATTTCCAATTAGAAAGGCACCTGCTTTATTCCAGTTGTATCTACTCTGAGTCTAAGCAGACTTTCTGAGGCAACTCCATAAATGAGGCCGACTCGATAAAAATACCCACTGCTGAAGGATCCGGCTAGCGGCAGGTGACTTACAATCTTGCATAACTCTGGGAGTTAAATCTGTCCTACTGAAGTCAATGGGAATTTTGACGTTTGACTTCAGAAGGATCAGGATTTCATTCCAGATGGTGGAAACTGCTGCTAGTAAGAGTCAGTATGGCATTAGGACACTAAATAATAATGGGATTTATACTCACCAAAGTGTCAAAATGGGAATCTTTATAGTGGATTCCCTAGTTGTCCAAAAGTCAGAGCACAATCCTATACATAAGAACTGTCTCATCTGTTATAATTGTCTGAAATAACTTCCAGATGTCGTGCTGATGATATGAGAGGTACAACCAGGAAAATCTGAACTGAGCATGATGGTTTCTTCCTAGATTCTGTCTAGCATTTACTGTAATTTTTAAACTTTCGTGCCCAAAGACAATCAAACTGGTGGCGAGATATATATGGTATACGCTTGGCTAGAAGCAGAGAATCTGAAAATCCAGGAGGCAGAAGCTGCAACAAGTAATATAACAAGAACCATCACTTGTTACTGCAGGGTTCCTACGCTGCAAGGATAAATTATCAAACTCCTAGTATAAAACATGTATATCTCAAGTATAATTTTTAAATGTAGGGAGCGTTTCCCCGGGGCTTTTCTCTGGCTGCAGCAGCATTGGCAAATGTGCCAAGTACTGTGCCACTGATTTAGTGGGCTGGAAGCCGCACTCCATCATTGTACCTTACCTGCCATTACCATCAGGTTTTCGCTGTCCCTTGGCATCCTGCTTACAGCAGAAAATTATTCACTTGCTTGTATGGTACAGAAAAACCACACTATTTTTAGCCACCTGCATCTATCACAGCAAGTTTACATCAAGACTTCAGGGATGAAGAAAAGAGAGGAGGAAAAAGAAACTTGCACGGAGGGTTTCCTTCCTCACACTCCTCTACCCCCCCGCTCCTGCGTGGTGCCACAGGTTAGCACAAGCAGTGACACAGAAAGGCGCAGGCTGCTCCTGGAGCTGTCACTCCAGCTTTGTCTTTTCCTGGAGAGCACCGCGCGGAATGGACAGATGATGATCACAGTGGTATGAATGCAATTTTTCTTGTCTTCCGTGCCTCAGCTCAATGGGGTTTTGCAGACACAGTCATGGCCCGTATTTTTCACAATGACTCAGAAGCATTTTAAATTATTTTCCTCATGGAAGTGAGCCTTTTGTTGGCAGTTGGAAATCTCTGCCACAGACATTTTACATTTTTAGAGTCTAACTTTCTGACAAGAAGCGATCTAATTTGCCAAGTGATGAAAAGTGCATTCAAGGCGCTTTCTAACAGCACTGTGCAAATATCATCTCAGGCTATGACCTCTCTGAGAAAAGCTGCCTGACTCATTTCTCGCCCCCTCCCCCTTCTCCCCCAACACCAGAGAGCTAATAACACCAGCCAGATGATCTACAAGTCCAGAAAGTTTTCATACTCCAGTTCAGAGCAGCGGTCAACACAGCAGGACATAATAAAAGACTGTCCTCAGACAGTTGCAGTCAATATTGAAATATGTAATCCAATGCATTCAAGTCACCCTCTTAGTTTGAGGAAGATTAGCAGATCTTTAGATCCAAAAGAGCCATGAGATCATCTGACCTACTGGACCAGCCATGCAAGGGAACTTTCCAGACCATTTCTTTCTTTTTAAAATAGCAAACAAAACTTGCAGTTTTCCCCCAGTCCACCAAAAGTCATAAAACATTGAATCAGCACACCTGAAAATTCAAATCCTCTGCCTCCATACATTAGGTACAGCACAGACAGTAAGATTGAAAGCTTCCATCCGTTGTATTAAAGCCCCTCTGATGAAATAAATGAAAAACGTAGGTAGGAGTTTTGTTCAACTTCCACTGGAGACTTTCTAGACCATAACACAGCCAGTGTAGAATAGTACATGAATATCCTATGGCAAAATGCCAGTGGTGTCTAGTTCCCCATCGATATTCTCTGTGGACAGAGAACGGCAGAGAATTGTCTCTATGGCAGATAAAATGGAAAATTCCAAATAGAAAAAAAAAAACCAAATGTTGTTTGCCATATTGGTGTAACATAATGTTTTCTCTGAACAGAGGAATCTTTCTTTCATTCAAAAGTCCTGATTCTGTTTCAGCTATGTCAGTAATGATACTCCTGCCAAGAAAATACCTTCTGATGGACCCTTCTGGTGATCCTGGTGATGTGCTGGATTCTGGTTTGCTCTGATGCTACAAGATGTGTAACTATTGAGCAATGAGTGCTGGACTGCAAAAGAGTCAAACCAGAGAGGCATGTCAAATACATACTGCCAGTGATTAGTTCCTAAACACCTGTGTTACATTTAGGATTAGGTTCAGCCCTGTCTTTAATGGTGAGGAAGGAAGAAGGACATGCCATGAACGACACATGGGGCTACAGTAGCCTATATTCCGATGGTAAGATTCAGTTAACCAGGCTTTGCTGATATGTACTCTGTAGTTTAATTTGAATAGTTCAAATCATTCCTGACACTAAGAATATTTCTAAATACAATGCCTCAGTACTCTAGGGTTTGACAGCTCTTTTCGGAGTGGATAGCTTCCGAGAAGTTAAAATGTATGCAAAGTGTAATAGCTACAATCCTAGTTGGTCTGTACATGTTCAGAAAGGTGTTTGCTATTCACTAAGCCAAAACAAATACTCTGTTCCTGATAAAAACATAGTCATATGTTAAAAATTCAGTGAAATATGAATCTTCTCTGTATTACAATTCCTGCAAATCATTCTGTTGTGAAGGTTTATGTTGCTTTATGCTATTACACTATAAGGTTATGTTGTGCAGAATACATTCATCTTTCATTTTCAAATTATACAATTAATTATTATTATTTCTGTTGGGGAAAATTTTCTGAGCTCTGCAAAAATAACAAATCAGAACTATCACTTTGCAAAGAAATTGGAGAGGGCATAGTGGCATTTTCCTTTATCATTTTCTTTATTTTTTTTTTCCAAAGGGTTGAAAATTTATTTCAGAGACCTGACATTACATTTAGTAAAACGTAATATAACTGAATGCTACAGGATTGGAAAGTGTAGACGTAAATCACAATCCAGTCTTATCTTCCTAGTAGCTACATCAAATCTGTTAACAATTGAGAAGGCATTAAAATGCTAACGAGTGTGAAGGATGATCTATGTTTCACACTCCAACTTCTATTTTTACAAAGGCAAAACATACATGAAAATCCCAACAGTTCTCTCCTGTGGAAAGAAGTATGAAAGACTGTTTAGCTTTTGAAATTATGACATTGTTGTTAGACTTGTCTGCAAGATAAATTGTTACATTACTGCCAGCATGATTACAAAAAAGCTTTAGGACCAAAGTTACACCAGAAAAAGTCTTAACTAATTCCCCTTAATTTGCTTCCAAATACCAAACGACAAGAAAGAGCAGTGAGTTTGACTACCCAAGCTGTGTCAAACTTTCAGAAAAACGCACACTTCAGAGAGATGCCATTCACTTGATCTTCTGGAAAACAAACCTCTTCAAAAGTGTCCTGAGTGAAAGCCTCTCGCAGTAAGCCGTGAAAAATTAATTACTTCTGAAAATGCTTTCACTGTGCAGAAGATCTGGCCCAACACAAATGTTGCAGCTCAAATGCCCTTCCTAGCTGGCATCTTGAGAGTTAAAAGTGAAAAAGATCCTTCAAAGTTACTGGAATTCTTTTAAAAGAGGTATCAGTGCTTTCCCAATCCTCATCAAGGAATTTTATGGATTTTTCTCTAGTACACAAGTGATACTAAACTCTGTTCAGCCTTTGGTGGAAGTGCCACATTTTTAGATGTGCTCAGGTGCGACCGTATGTGTGTGTATCTGGCACTAAATTTGGGAACTCACTGGTCCCTGAGAAGCAGCACATGCATCATACTAATGTAATCTTGCCATCTCCTGTACCCCCTTAATCAGCAAGCTGCTGTGTTTCACTTGCTTCCAGAAATACCACAGTCTTGAATATCTCAAACAACATGGAAAAACCCACATTTTTATGGAGGTTAAAACGAAGAGGGTGAGTGGAACACATTACAGTCTGCTCTCTGTGCTGTTCCCTTTAATGTTGCCTAATGTTATTTATTGCAGCACCATGTTCCTTTTGAAACATAATTAAAAAAGATAAATAACCATACAGTCTTCCACAAAGATAAACTGATAGCTTGAGCCTTTTCCTGTTGGATTGCCTTTTTCTAACATATAAGAACGAACAAACCTTTGATATCTTTTTTTCTCATTCTTCACAGGAAAAATATCCCTTTAATCTACTTTGGGGTTCCCTGAGTTCCCTGAAGTAATCCAGCACTTTGCTGTGGGTCACCGTAAAGCAACCTGTAAAAGCACCACCACTGTTGCCCTTCACTGTGCGTGTTAGGCAGCCACTCCATTCCCCCCCAGGTGGGCAACTGGGCAGTCCCGTGTCTTGCGCACCCATCCTGTTTGCCTCTCCTTGAGGCACCAGGGCTCAGGGGTGCAGCTCCCGTGGAAAACACCCCATTGGAAAGCCATTCCTGCACTATCCAAGCTGGCAGGGATGTGGCTGTTGTGGTCCATGTAGCTCTATACTGTAGCTTCAGACTGCTCTCATCTCCAGGACCTCATTTCTATATGTCATCTTTACCGGCATAGATGATGGTAGATCAATTTTATTCCAAGTTTTGCAAACTACATGAGGCACTCTTGTGCTTTTCCAGTAGCAAGTAGGCATGCTGCTGAGTAATTTTAGTAGCATTTCATTTATTATAAAGCATTTGTATCATAGAAGTACCAATACAAGATCAAAACTAGACACTTCAGACAGAAAACACAACAGATTTTAGCTGGAATACAAGGAACAAGAACAAGACTGTCACCTGTCCCATATGGTGTTGACAAGTGAGACAGGTGAGTGAGGAGAAAACTGATCAGTAGGAGTCAAAAATACCAGTTAATACCAGTCAAGTGCATATATAAATAGTAAAAATGTTTCCGCTTTACCCACTGTCTCCTCCACTTTTGTAAACAAAGCAGAATTCACAATGCAGCAAGACACACAACAACGAGCTTTCAAAAGAGATTTGGCTGAAGGCAGCAGATGATCATGAAGCTCTTACATTGCAAAACATTTCTGTTACTATGCTTTTAGCTCGCTCAATATACATGTTCAGAATTATGTCTGGAAGAGACAACCTGGATTAGTGACTTTGTTTTAAGGATAGATAATCTCTTGGTAAATATTTGCACTGCGCAAGTTAGCTTTGCAGGCAAAATTGTCCTGACAGTTTATCAGGCTGAGCACAGAACAGACTTGCTGATTCTTTCAGGATGTTGCTAAAAATGATAAACTAATGATGCTTGTACTTGCATATGAAGCAAAATTAATTAATGGGGCAACTAGACTGGCAGAATTTTAGTAAACTGCGTTATTTCCTAGGTTTGAAACTGCAGCCTGAAACTCTTTGAACTCACTTGTGTTAATTTTAAAACGTGTCTATCCATTGTAAGAACGATACACAGGAATTAGCATCTATCAAGTATAAACATACGGCTGTGCATCTGCAACAGCATGCACAACCAGGCAAGGTGAGAAGAGCAGCAAAATCCAATTTCATAGAATCATAGAATGATTTGGGTTGGAAAGGACGTTCAAAGATCATCTAGTCTGACCTCCTACCATGGGCAGGGACATCTTTCACTGGATGAGTTTGCTCAAAGCTCAATTTATGGTATTCAAACATAGCACTTTGGTTCAGCAATGTCTAGCTCATGAAAAAATCCTACAGTAAAAAGGACTATTAACTTACACTGAGAAAACTATGGTGAATATTGCCAGGCACAGAAAAATAATTTAAGGATACTAATATATTTTGGCCAAGAGATCACAACAGGCTGTTTACTCATGAGATTAACTGAAACATTCGCTTCAGATGCTTTCAGTTATTAAGTATCAGTTCCTTTTAATCTCTGTATTGTCTCCATCTTTTGCTTCTTAAGGTATAGATAGGTACCTGACATGTATAAAGCTGAGTGATTTATTGACTTACAGGTTTTTTTAAGCTATGATGCCTCCTCTGAGGCTACTCAGACTCTTCAAGTGTCATTTGTAGGGGAAACTGCTATGTTTGCATTGGATGAGCTTTTTGCTTCTTTTAGTTTAGTCAGCACTGACATTATGAGCCTGTAAAAAAAAGCTGATAAAATATTTGACATATTAAGTGCTTTTGGGGTTTTGGAAAAGGCAGTGGGTTATACTAGAATGAAGAATACAAAAAGTGCCACATAAATACTACTGCATAAACAAATGTGAGACACAAATTTGTTGGTATGTTGTCCCATGTTTTCTCAAGAGGCAGCAGTGGTTTTAACATCTAACAGTAATACTAACAGTAACACCAGACTGCGAAGCAAATATTAATTCCAGCTTTTAAGGCAGTTGCTGTTACAGTTTTGAAGTTTTTTCCTTCTTTAGTTGAATTAACCCATAGTTGTATCAACTTACTCAGCTTACAGAATGGTTACAGTTGTGTGAAGTCTCTGCAGTGCTGTTCTTTATTTGCAGCTCCATCACTTGCTATAGTTTTGTAGAGACAGGATTTCTTAAAAACAGCAAGTTGCCCCCCCTAAAGGGAAATTCTTTTGTTCCAAGATTTTGTAGGAGTGAAATTTGTATCTGAAGTACGGATGCTCCTGAACAGAAATTAATAGAAAACATCCTCTCCATATTTTATCAGGACAGAATAGGGGATGTTGGGAAAAAGGGAGGAAAAAGCTTTTCCCTACATTTGGTTTGGCTGACAATGGCAAGATTGATTTGACTTTCAGGGACTCTGCCTGAATTTCTCTGCCGAGGTTATCTCAAGGATACTGTGCAATAGTGTCATTTCTCCTCAGTGTGCCAAGGTGAACCACACAAATGCCTCCAATAGCTCTCAGCTATTCTCATGTGAGGCAGATTGCTGAGCTTCTGTTTGGCTTTAGAGATGTTCACGTGCCAGTCACTGGGCCACGGGATGACAAATTACCTCTCTGCCAATATGAGAGCTGGGACAGTTCTCTCCACAGCCTCCACCAGATGGGCCTAATTAAACTATTAGCCAATGAGTGAGGTCTGATGGCTCCATTAGGAATCCTCCTGTGCTTAAATAAACAGCTCAAAATAAATAGTTTTCTCAATTAGAGTGTTGTTCACGTCCTTTTCTAGGATATTCATTAGCAGAGTGTCTCCTTTGTCTCCTTTTTCCTAATGGGACAGGGCCTTCTTGACATTATGCAAGAGTTTCAAAAGGCTGTAATGGCATTAACCAGTTTCCTTTGTGGAGTTAGACCCTCTCCCACACGTCTCCCAAAGTATCCACTTTTTTGGACTTTGTGGCAAAGATTTATTTTCCCTTATGATGTGCAGTTCGATCCTGGCTGTAGGGTTTGCTACCCTGAAGGGCTGAAGCCTGGCAGTGCCACATGTACCCCCCTGTAGCCTACACAACCCACACATCTCCTAAACCATGATCCCGTCTCCCTTACCGGCAGGCAGGGATACTCTCTTATCTTTTTTGTAATTACTGCCTAGAATTAACTTCTCTCACCTTAATAACTATCCTCGGGGTCCAGCTTTATCTCTTCTCCCTCTCCACTTTCTCCTGAGATGAACTTCTTCTCCTTGATTCAGTTGTGACCTGTACGTATCTTATCTAGAAATCTGTTTATCTACCACAACGGTCTTTCTTTAGTGTATCAGCTTTTTGATGAAGAAAATCCATTTGGAACCCAAGGTTTTAAACAACCTCTTCCCCTCTCTTCTTCCTTTTCAAAAATTTCCCTGTGAAAGGCACCTCGTACTCATATCTTGAGTTCTCCTTGACTCTTAGTTTCCGAAGGACATCTTCATAATCCAGAACTTTCTCTCTTCCCTGCCCAATCAATGCAAGGAAGATGAGCTATGCAGTGAATGCTAGTCATGATTAAATACTGACTAATTTTCAGAGGAGAATTGCTGCTTTGGGGGTGGGTGTTGGTCCCACAGGGGAAAAAATTGGATACTTCACCCATTAATAGCACTCCTTGGCAGCAGTGTTTGACTCACTGTTTGAAATGAGCAACTAGGATTTTACATAAAACACGTAGTAGATGGATTCTTGAATATACCTCGTGTCAAACATGGTATTATCCATGTAACTAATTAGAACTGTTTGAGCTCAAAAATAGTAAGATCCTAGCACCACAGCTTCACGTATTTAATTATAACTCATTTGGTATCGATTGCCCATTTGCTCTGATAGATCTATTTTAAGATACTCTGTCTAATTGCTCCAGAAAGAAATTGGCATTTAAGTTTTCTAAATTATAAAACATATTGGGTTGTGAACCCCAAATTGTGTCTGTTTAGTCACTGAAGGGAAATAGAAAATGAAATCATTAACTCTATGTGAGAAAACATGATATTTCAGAGGCAGGTCCTGTGACAATCTGTACCAGCCAAGGATCTGTCCCTCCCTGACTTCATGCAAGACCCAGGTAGTAAAAATCTTCACTATTCAAACGAAATTAATTCAATGCCATGTCACCATCAGGGACCATATTTTTAATTTAAGCAGGATACTATTTGCCTGCTAAATCCCGCATCAGAGGTGAGGCATGCATGAAGTATTTTGCCATTTTGAATCAACTCCTGAGACCTTTATTGAGATCACCCTTTAAATAAGCCCTTTTCTTTATCTTCCTATTGGACTGGAGTGAAATCTGAGTAAGTACCTCACGTCGTTCATTCTCACGCAGTTTTTAGGAAGCAGCTAAGTTCAGAAAATGACTAAAATCATGGATACGTGGAGTAGTGATATCAGTACAATGAAAGATTTCAATAACTTTGTGTCTAGATCTTCTTTTGAGCTCCTGTGGAGAGACTGCAGGGTGGGAGTATTTCGGAGAGCGGCGCTTTCTGCACATCCTGGTTCCTCCTGGTACTTCACCACCAGTGAAGTTAGGGGTGCGTCTTGCCTGCATCACAAGCGAGGACCTCATGGAAGAAAGGCTAACATGGGAAGGGGTGTGAACATCTTTTGATGGCTGCAGAGGATTAAAGAAGTAGGATTTTAAAAAGGTGTGCAAGAGGCTGCATTTTTTTTCTTTCTTTTTATTGTTATCGTGTTCTAGTTTAAGGGCTAATGGTGCTTCCACCAGATGAGCCATCAAGTGGAGAGAACCAGGAGCCAGATCAGAAACAGCATACAAAAGAAGCAGGTACCTGATGAAAGTACATGACTTGATGCAAAAAAACCCCTTGAAATAAAGTTAAGAAAACGCCTCTGTAAGAGAAGGAAATACCCATGTTCTTCAAGGCAGAGAGCTTTCTCAGTCAAAATCAAGTCCATTTGCATTTCAAAGCTAGCCTTGTTTCCCTTACAAAGTGGATGTGATTAAGTATCTTAATTCACAGAAATGACCTAATAGCACATCACTTCTGGTACTTCCAACTGCAGCCAACCAGAAACATGTTTTCTCAGGCTGCCCCACCAATTTGTCTTAACCCTGGTGCTGGCAGGCAACTTTTTATCAGTTGTCTCTTTCCACACCCAAGCTCCTCCCTTGTGCTGAGCACTCTGACCCCCTTATTGCCTTGCATCCACCCAGCCTTCTCTATGTCAGGACTGGCAATAGCATTCAGTGTATAACGCTCC
>VYZW01031185.1:0-11336 GCA_013401315.1 Balaeniceps rex | reverse complement strand
GTGCAGGGCTGCAATGAAAGGTAGGATATAGAGTTGCAATGAAAGGCCCTGAGCTATGTAAAAGGCTAAGACACCTTGGCACTGTGCAACAGCCTCCCCCAGCCCCAGCTGCCATAAAGCACTATTGTCCACTGCACAGTGGCTAAATTGGGCTGTCAGAAATTTACCATGCACAGTATTTTCAGGGCTGGAGCTCGAACATGTTGGAGAGGAGTTGCTTGACCACTAGGCAATTGTAAAAACAAGCTAAAACCAGTTCAGCCTAAAGCAAGCCCAGTCCTGAGACCCTGCTCTGTCAGGTCAACAGGCCGACAGCCTTTCAGTAATAAAGGAAAAAATCTCATTTCCTGGACTACATGGACCAAATTGTTGCATGGAGTGAGCTGTCTTCTCTGGGATGTCCAATCATGTACTCCTGTGTTCTTGGTGCATCTGGGATTGAACTGTCACGTATGCAACATGGACCATCAGGACATGATGCAGATCAGGTACCCCACCACATTAGCTAGGTGGATGATCTCACGATTTTATTTGTGGTGCTCTGTGGACTTCACAAGCTGATATAGACATCTGCATATGCTTGAATCCCTTTTATGTTTATCCTTTTTCCCCTTTTTCAGATAAAACATAAAGAATTTTTAAGACTTTTATAAGGTTCCAGTTTATGGAGTCTTACAACATAGCATGATAAACCCGGTTCAAGTTTTAAATACTGTCTGGAAACATGTTTGACAGCTACTTGAAGATTTAGCTCACTATTAGAGGTTATCTGCATTTCTAATGCTAGATTTGTTTAAAGAGCAATTAAAGAGTTTTTTTCTGTTTGTATGCTGCTAAACACCCATCATAATATGTAGGTGCATTTTCAAGATCAAGAAGATTAGAACTATTCAAGGATACCCTATTTGTCTTTCTGTCCTTGGAGACAAAGTTATCAGAAGTTATGGATGTTTGTGAATTATCAAAAGAAAAATGCCTGTAATGAAAGTTACAGAAAAGACATGTAATGAGTGAGGAAAAGTAATTTAAATTCAAAAGAATTAAATTAGATTTCATAATGAAAGATGCTGTCATATTATATGACAATACCTTAAGTCATATAATGACAATATATTCTTATTGCAACAGAGTGATCTGAATTGTGTAGAAATGGAAAATATTTAAAGAAAAGAACTGTGCAAATGTGATGATTCATTATGTTTCTTTTTAGATAAAGACATACCTCAGAGCTTTGAGTAGGAACTGATGGTTCTCTGCTCGTCTTTCAGTAGGGTTTTTTGATAAGCTAATTACAAATTTGACAATTTTAAAATCTAGTCTCTTTAAAAAAAATCAGAGGATTTTTCCTACAAACTGCTTATTAACCTGCAAGAGATTGTTACAGTAAGAAATATTTTTAATTTGCTTGTTTGTTTTGCATCCTACACTATTAGTTGTCTACTTTTAATGGTATATATCATTAGAAAGGTGAATTACATACATTGTTTGCACAGTATCTCAGCACAGTGTTGCATTTGTGGGGATATATATTTTTCAGCACAACATCTGCATCTGAGTGTGTCACACCTATGAATCTGTGTACCCACTGAAGCCCAAAAAGCTTCAGAAAGATGAGAGCAAGAAATCAGAAGATTGATAGCAAGTCCTGAACTTTGAGAGTTTAGAAAAAGTTCTACTCTTACTAGGTGCAAAGCACACAGAATGAGGCCGGTGTTAAATATACACTTCAAACACAACTCAAAGCTCCATCTGGGATCCACTGGAACCTTACTGCTCACTTTAAGCCACTCTTTACTAGGGCAAATTCACTGTCCATACGAAATTAATGATTTGGGTAAAAGATATTAGATTTCTAAAAATTCAAGCTTCTCTTGTGTAAAGAGGTTTTGCCTTAAAAACTATTCAAAGAAACATTTTATTAGGGCAAGCAAAGATCAAAGAGGTTACTTATATTTTATCTTATAGAATCCAAACTCTAGCTGTTTGGGCTGAGCAGAAGTCTCTGGCCTTTTGGAGAGAATTCCACTAATGTATTTAATTTCATTTAATTTAATTAATAAATGTAAAATTATGTATTTTTAAAGGCAACATTAACATTCCTCAGCAAGAAATTCCTGTTGGCAATTTATCACCATAACTTCAAGTCTAGGTAATGCTGATTATATTAACATATCTCTCTTAGCTCAAGCTGATGAAAAGCACACACATGCACTTATTTGCACAGGGAGAATGTAGCACTTTTAGCTACAAAGCTGTGTGTTTAGTGTGTATTTTGCCAGCACCACTAGAACTGGAGTAGTGAAGTTAATTGAGTTAGAAAAGTTTGCGAGGCTAAGGAGAAAGCTGAGACCTTGCAGGCTCCTCAGCACTGATGGAGCTCCAGATGACTCCACAGTATGGTTTGAAGGTGAAATGGGGGAAGGAAAACCTGATTAAAAAAGAAAAAAAACAAACAACAGTCCCCCCAGGGACATTTTAACTAGTGTTTATTCAGTGCCATGTGATTCAGTGAGAAAGCAACTCCTTCAGAATATGGTTGTGTTTGCCTGTATTTCTTTCCCTCTCTATCCTCTCTCTTGGGGCAGTAGATAAACCATTCCTAAAGTAGAAAAGAAAGGGAGCAAATGGAGGAGAAGGATTTACTTTCATGGTTATTGTAATTCTATTTTAAGTTTTCATCACATTAACTGGTATTCTGAATGTGTTCTAAAACAGTAATAATACTGACAAGAAAAATACCAATATACAGTGTTCCTAAGGGTTTGCTACAAACATTGCAATGTGAAATGTTATGACCTGTGTCATGCAGGAGGTGCTCCGAGTTGAAGATCAGCATAAGCCCATGGCCTTAAAAAGCAGGATTTTTATGAATAAACAAGCTATTTTGATGCTAATCACCTGTCTCACTGATCCGCAAATGGAAACTGCAGTTTGATCACAGATATTGCCAGCAATGTTGAAGTACTGAGTTGCTGAGTTTACAGAAACAGTTTAAAATGTTTTTGTTTGCTAAGCAAAATAGGCAGCAAATAAATAATTTGAGCCCTACCTCTAAATACAAGACGACGTAAAAGGCAGTCTGAGCTCTATTGCCTGCTGTATTTTCTATTCAGTTAAGGAACTAGTAGTGAAATTTGCCTCAATATTGGTCTCTTTCACTTATTGCTTTTCTATTTCAGTGAAGCATAGCTATGAAACTAAGGTAAGTACTAATCTGATATGGAGAAAGCATCATTACCCTGTGATAATTTGTATTAAGGTTTATATAGCTAACAATTTTAAAACAAAAAGTTAAGTGTGATTTATTTCTCATGTAGTTTGAGTCTGATTCTGTAGAGGTGAAATAAAAGTTAATTTTACAATTAATTTCAGGGGTTTATGTTGTTAAACTTCCTTAAAGATTTGCAGTTCAGTCTCAGTCACTGTTCATTTAAATTAGTTTTCAGCTCACAGTTCTAAACTATATTGTACACAGTTGCGTTGTGTCCTAGATTTCTTATGTGGACTACTCAAGATGACAAGAATTACTATAGATAAGTCATTTAGTAACTAGACTCTCTGTATAAACCATCTTACTGTTACAGCTTGGGGCTGTGTCAAGGACCCATTAAATACAAGTTTAATCTGAGTATCTGTTTTAAGTTATATTCAGTGCAGGAGACCTACAAGTATCTAAAATAAAAGAATTTAATATCTCTCTCTCTTCACAACATGACAACTCTATATATTACTATGAAAGTCTAGATGTTCATCCAAAATGACCACCTGAGCAACTTCTGGACCTCCTTCTCTTGCTGACAGTATGTAAAGCATCTGGAAGGTGGTGAGAGAAGATCTGGCTCCCTGTGTTTTAATAAAGATGTTAAAGTTTACCCCAGTATAAAAGTCAGCAGTCGGCTGATATAAAAAGCCAACTTCCTGCACTACTAAAGGAAAACTTGTGTTAATGAAATCTTTCAGCATTTCTTTGCTAAATAGGACCCTATTCTGCAATTTTTTACAGCAGTTCATTTCATGGGATGACATCTTAGCTATCAATACCAATAATTTTTCTAGACCTTGATTTAACAAACTATGATTACAAACATAGATGTTTTGTTGGTTTTTAATGTTATCTGATCAGCTGATCTAAAACAACATGTTGACCTGCAAGAAGCTCACTTGGCTTCATACATTACTGATCAGTATTATGTAACTAAAGATTTTGCTTTGCCTCCCACAGCAAAAGGTCTCAGAGTTTCTGAATATAATTTACTAAGACTAAGATGAAGCATCTTTTAAATTTCACCTCATGATCTAGGGCTGGTGATGAGAAAGAAATATGGAGGCTCCACAATTCTTGAGAACCTATAAAACACTGTGCCGGCTTTAGCATTTATCAATTTTTAACTACCGCTACAAGGCTTCAAGCAATCAATTATTTCCCAGCTCAGTGAGAGACTCAGAGCTATACCAGATAAACCAGAAATCAATTTTACTGCCTTGTGGCTGGTTTCTAAATATGTTTCTCCTTACCACAGTTAAAACCAAACAAAGCTAGATTTTTTTTTTTTTTTTTATTATAGACATGGCTGAATTTACTTCATATTTCACTTGATGTTAAAAATTCAGAAAGGGACAAACCTTTTCTTTGTTGGGATATAGATGCATCATCGTTTTATTATTGCTTCCTAAAGAAACAGAGAAACAAATCTTTTCTTTTTCATTTCCTTAGTCTGGCAATGAATTTGGGAGCTATTTTTCATAGTGAAGTGTCTCTTGGCTATTTTTTTATATCACCCTTCTGGAGTTCTCTGCCGTAAGGGAAGCATTTGATTGGCGTAAAGGGTGCAATATTTTGCTAAGGAACCATGGGAGTTATGATGGTAATTATCAGCATGTTAATGAAAAACATAGTCTCCTCCAAAGGATGAGTAAAACCTTGCATGAAATTCAAAGAAAACATTATGCTTTTTAAAGAGACAGCAATATGAAAATACAGATTTAACTTCTCCCATGCCAGCCTCTTCCTGTGATTGCCTGGGTCTGACTCCGTCTGACATCAGCTGAAGTGCTGGGAGCAGCACAGGGCACAGCAGCCCATGCCTGCACCAGGAACGCAGGCACTTTGACCCAACAATTAGGCAAAGGCTTTGACTGTCAAATTTGTAAGGTGGCACTGAAGAGAACTGCAGCCTAAGGTACATTACACTCTGCTTTTCAATAAGAAGAGAGCTGACAGTGTTTGACCCTGAAAGTAACTCCTGTGGTGTGGCTATCAGACTTTGCAAACATGGATGCTTCTAAGGGTAGACTGAACAAGTCCTTATTTAGGGGGAATTCCACAGCCCAGAAGGGCTCCATTCCTCTTCTGTTATGCTTATCAGTTCACGTGTATGATGTACCTTAGTCGTAATTCGCACTGTAGCTCCATGGAGATTGTTTCAGCATGAAAAAAAAAAAAAGATTTATTTCTACTTTTGAAAGATTTGAAGCTTATACAACTTCTAAGGGTTGTTATTTTTATTCTTTCCCTGTTGCATGGAGCAGGAAACACTTGTGTACATGGCTGTACTCAAGTTCTAGCGGATTTTTTTCACTCCTGAATCACAGAAAAACATGGAATGGTTGAGGTTGGTAGGGACGTCTGGTCCAATCCCCTACAGGGTCAGTTGCACAGGACCATGTCAAGACAGCTTTTGAGCATCTGCAAGGATGGAGACTCCACAGCCTCTCTGGGCAACCTGTGCAAGTGCTCGGTCACCCTCACAGTACAAAATTGTTTCCTGATGTTCAGACAGCACCTCCTGTGTTTCTGCTTGTGCCCACTGCCTTTGGTCCTGTCACTGGATACCACTGAAAAAAGCCTGGTTCAATCCTCTATGCACACTCCCTTCTGGTATTTATATACATTAATAAGATCCACCCTGAGACTTCTAGTCTCCAGGCTAAATGGTCCCAGCTCTCTCAGCCTTTCCTCATAGGAAAGATGCTCCAGTCCCTTCATCAGCTTAGTGGTCGTTTGTTGGACTCTCTCTGGTATGTCCATGTATCTCTTGTACTGAGGAGCCCAGAACTGAAGACAGTACTCCAGGTGTGGCCTCACCAGTGCTGAGTAGAGGGGAAGCATCGCTTCCCTTCACCTGCTGGCAGCACTCATAATGCAGACCAGGATACAGTTAGTCTTCTTTGCAGCAAGGGTACCTTGTTGTCTCATCTTCAACCTCGTGTCCACCATGACCCCCAGGCCTCTTTCTGCCAAGCTGCTTTCCAGCTGGGTGGCCCCAGCATAAATTGATGCACAGGGTTGTTCCTTCCTAGGTGCCAGACTTTGCACTTGTTGTTGAACTTCATGAGGTTCCTGTCAGCCCACTTCTCCAGCCTGTTAACACCTGTCATGGTTTAACCCCAGCCGGCAGGCAACTAAGCACCACACAGCTGCTCGCTCACTCCCCCTGCAGCGGGATGGGGGAGAGAATTGGAAGAGTAAAAATGAGAAAACTCATGGGTTGAGATAAAGACGGTTTAATAGGTAAAGCAAAAGCTGCACACACAAGCAAAGCAAAACAAAGAATTCATTCACTACTTCCTATCGGCAGGCAGGTGTTCAGCCATCTCCAGGAAAGCAGAGCTCCATCATGCGTAATGGTTACTTGGGAAGACAAAATGCCATCATTCTGAACGTCCTCCCTTCCTTCTTCTTCCCCCAGATTTCTATGCTGAGCATGACGTCATATGGTATGGAATATCCCTTTGGTCAGTTTGGGTCAGCTGTCCTGGCTGTCCCTCTCCCAGCTTCTTGTGCCTCTCCAGCCATCTTAGTCGGTAGAGCATGAGAAGTTGAAAAGTCCTTGACTTAGTGTCAGCACTAGTTAGCAACAACTAAAACGTCAGTGTGTTATCAACATTATTCTCATACTAAATCCAAAATACAGCACTATATCAGCTACTAGGAAGCAAATTAACTCTATCCCAGCTGAAACCAGGACAACATCCCTCTGGATGGCAGCATGACCCTCTGGTGTAAGAGCCAATCCAGTTTTGTGTCTCTGCAAGCTTGCTGAGAGTTCACTCTGCCCCATCATCCAGATCATTAAGGAATATGTTGAACAGGATCAGACCCAGTTTTGAACCCTGGGGTACACTGCTAGTTACTGGCCTTCAATTAGACTTTATGCCACTGATCCTCTGGTCCCAGCCATTCAGCCAGCTCTCAGTCCACCTCCCTGTCTGCTCATCCAGCCCACACTTCATCAGCTTCTCTGTGAGGAGCTTATGGAAGACAGTGTCAAAAGCCTTCCTAAATTCCAGGTAGGCAATACCCATTGCCCTCCCCTCATCTAGTAGGCCAATTATTTCATATAGGTTACATAGGAATAGACCCTCTGCATGTAAATGGTATATAGAAACTTGAAAATGTAGAACATATTCAGTCTTTTGCTAAATTTTGCAACTGCTTTTATCAATATTGAAATCAAAATTTCAAAAAATTCACTTACTAGATACCACCCTGTATGACATGTCTCCTTTGCCCAGAAAATATTACTAGTTTACTTTAAATGATATAAATATCAAATTTCATGAAGCCTGGGAAAAGGACAGATCGGTTTCAAAGCCTGTGACACATAAACTTCTTCATATATTTATTTTCCTTCCAAATCCTTTCTGGTTCTGACCAGCTCAACCTGGACGATGTCTAAAGGCAATGACACTTTGACCAGTAGTGAATGCACAGGAGACCAATGGCAAGGACTATGTACAACTGTTCAAAACATTTTCATTGGAAATGAGTCACAGGTTCAAAGCAATAGTGCCCTGAACCCATTTCTAGTATAAACTAGGACATGCTCAACTGGTTAAGCCTGTCTTATCAGGAGATTCATTGCCACTACAGGGTCATTATCTTCTCTCGCAAAGGCATAAAGCACATGTTGTTTGCCTGCAAATATTCCTACATTACTTTGCAGTGAGAGCAATTTTGCTTTTACCTTTTACAAGCTGAGCCATTTGCCTATCAGCAATAATTCATTTGTATGTTCTTTCTACTCAGCTTATACATAAACAATCCCCCCTCTGGTCTGACTTGTAAAGCTATGTTTTGAGGCCTTCGTATTCCAAAATAAGTTTATTTTCCTGTATAAATTTTTACCTATGAAAACTTTATTAAATAACTAAAATACAGAGACAGAGTAAAGACCTATTTATTTATACATTTCCACATGTACAAAAAAGTGGTTTAAACTGCTTTATGCAGTCTGTACCATATTGGATTTCATTAAAATTTAAAGTAAATACTGGTGATTTACAGTTTCATATATAAAACCTTTTTTTTCCTCCCACAGAAATGTGTGTACTCTTCTATCGAATTTCACACAAGGTGAAAAATAAAGTCTTTCAGTACATTGAAACCTCAGAGTGCCAGTGGCTACAGCTGCAACATAGTTAGACTTCATTGTACTGTACTGCAACCCGAAAGGGGCCACAAGGACAGAAGCTTCAGTATAAGAAAAGCTGACATCTGTGACAGCATTTTGCAACCTGGTTCTTATGAAGTGACTGCGTTCATGAATACCGGACACAACCTGGAGCATATACAAACAAATATGTATGTGTCAGATCAATAAGTATGCACAAGCTTTAATAACTCGTGTGTGAAATTTCTCTGAGAGTTTTATTTTGCCTCTCTTTTGAGCAGTTGACATGATACACTTGTTGACCGAAGACTTCATTAAAAGGTATAACACTGGGGAAAAAAGAAAACTTTTACATCAGGAAGCATTAAGGTTGGTAGTGAAGCATACAAAAGGTAAGAAATACTATAACAGAATTTGTCAATTCTAAATTTGTCAATTTTAAATCCCCTCTACTTTGTGTGTACATATTACATATGCAGAGTACGCATGGACATTCAGTTTTAATTACATGCTCACCTGCTATTTCTTTCACAGGACTCATATCAACTGATGGGACAGAGTGTGCTCACTTAATGAGCAGATCCCCACCTCTAGGTTTTATCTCCCTTATTAAATATGTAATCCTATCCCTTCTTCACTTTACATGATTAAAATCCTGTTATGGAATAATTAATTTCCTCAAGGACTTTCTACTACATTAGTCACTGTGACCAGTTCATAAATACACATTTATTTTGCAACACGTACCTGAAGACTGAGCACTAACCACTTTATAGAAACAGTGAAGCACAAAGATACTACATTAGTTTGGAAAATGGAACTAACCCAACATTCATAAGGCTTGGGTTTGGAAAAAAAATAAAATTTTATATTAAAGTGTAAAATACAGTTTTTATATTTTATTAGCATAGATAAAACTGACTTTATTTTCTGTCATGAATCCTTATCACATCTGCAATTCAGGACTGTGTGTCCATCTAGCCTCACATAAAATGAGCCAGACAGCTTTGGCATGGCAAAATTGAGTTGCCTCAAGATAGGACCATAAAATCATAGGATAATTCAGGTTGGAAGGACCTCTCTGATCTATCCTTCAGCTCAGAGCAGGGTCAGCTCTGTCATCAGACCAGGTTGCTCAGGACTTTATCCAGTTGCGGCTTGAAAACAACCATGGATGGTGTCGTGGTTTAACCCCAGTTGGCAACTAAGCACCACACAGCCACTTGCTCACGCTCCCCCTTCCCCCTCCCGGTAGGATGGGGGAAAGAATCGGAAAAAAAGTAAAACCCATGGGTTGAGATAAAAGCACTTTAATAAGACAGTAAAGTAAGAGAAAATAATAATAATAATGATAGAAGAATATACAAAACAAGTGATGCACAATGCAATTGCTCACCACCCGCTGACCAATGCCCAGCCAGTCCCTGAGCAGCAATCGCTGCCCCCTGGCCGACTCCCCCCAGTTTATATACTGAGCATGACATCATATGGTATGGAATAGCCCTTTGGCCAGTTTGGATCAGCTGTCCTGGCTGTGCACCCTCCCAGCTTCTCACTGGCAGAGCACGGGAAGCTGAAAAAGTCCTTGACTAGTATAAACACTACTTAGCAACAACTAAAACGTCAGTGTGTTATCAACAAACTGAAGCCACCAAGGCAAAGGGCTCCGGAGCTCCAGGAAACCCTTCCTAAAGTGGCAAAACAACGAAGGCAAAAGCACAGGGAGAGAGAGGGCTCCCCAGACCGCCCCCCCCCAGTGTGGGAAAGAGTGACCTCCTGAGGAGCGGCAGCTCTGACTCAGCATGGGTGGGGACAAGAGTGACGGCGGCCAAACTCCCTCACATACAAGAGCAGTCCCCAGGGAGCACGAGCAACCAGGAGCAAGCAAACAGGGCGGGCAGACAGGGTGTGGCACATCAGAAGGGTGTGGCACGTCAGAAGGGTGTGGCACGTCAGAAGGGTGTGGCACGTCAGAAGGGCATGACACGGCACTTTGCATGGCAGTTCGCATAGGCAGGGCATGAGGACAGGGCACAGTCCCTCTCCTGGCTCTAAGGGGTAACTCAACTAGTGGTCATCGCCCTCCCAGGAGAGGACCTAGCTATGGTTTCCACTCGCCCGAAAGCCATCGCCAGAAGGAATGTGGCGACCCGGATGGAGCTCCCACACAAGCATACAGCTGTCCAGGTCTCTGGGTGCAGGGAGTGCCTGAGCCCGTCGCTCATACCCGAGGGCAGCGGAGACAACAGCTGTTTTCGGTGTGAGCAGGTGAATGATCTGCTCAGCCTGGTGGCAGAGCTGAAAGAAGAAGTGGAAAGGTTAAGGAGTATCAGGGAGTGTGAGAGGGAGAGAGATTGGTGGAGCCACACCCTACCATGCCTGAGGCCAAGGCAGCAGATGGAGGCTCCACAAGAAGCAGAGGATCCCCTACCCTCTTGCCACCAAGTGGAAGGAGGGGACCTAAGAGACGGGGGAATGGAAACAGGTGCCTGCTCAGGGTGGCAGCTGAATCCTCTCCCGGCACCTTCCCAGTTGCCCTTACACAACAGAGGAATCAGGAACTTGAGGGCCAGGCAAATGAGGAGGTAGGTGAAGGTCCATCCAGGGGGTTGCCTAGGGTGAGTCAGTCAGCCCCACGTGTTATGACTGCCTCTGTTAAGAAAAAAAGGAGGGTAATTGTTGTGGGCGATTCCCTTTTGTCAAGAACGGAGGGCCCAATATGCCGGCCAGACCCATCCCACAGGGNGGAGGGCCCAATATGCCGGCCAGACCCATCCCACAGGGAAGTCTGCTGCCTCCCTGGGGCCCAGGTTAGAGACGTTACTAGGAAACTCCTTGGTCTGGTTCGGTCCTCTGATTATTACCTGCTATTGGTTATGCATGATGGCAGTGATGAGGTTGCGCAGAGAAGTCCAAAAGCGATCAAAAGGGACTTCAGGGCAC
>VYZW01031184.1:0-39806 GCA_013401315.1 Balaeniceps rex | reverse complement strand
GCTGGAGGCAGGGCCCCTCTAGTCCTGGTCATAGTGTTCATTCTTCACTTCTTGTAAATGCAAAACAAAAGTCCCTTTATTAAGATTGGAAGTAAGATCAGCCCTTCTACTCTGTCTGGGGAACTGCTCAGTGGAAACTGGACAAGCAATTTTCCTGGAAGAACCTCCTTGTGTGATTGTGTTTCCTTGCAACTCACGTACCCGTGCCTCTAGGGTCAAGGTAGATTTCCCATCCCACTTCCTCATGTCCTCTCCGTGGTCACACAGGCAAAACCACAGGGTGGCCTATGATGTGTATCCACTATATCCTCTCTCTTGGGTAGAGGCACGCTTACTCCTAATGGCTGAGATACTGGTCCGTACAGGTGGGGAGCAGGACATATCCTCTTTGAGTTGCTGGAACTCCCAGGACAGTTTTTCCACAGCCAAGACGCAGGCCCGTAGGGAGGAAGACAGACTTTCTTCGTATTGCCAGAGTTGGCCAGCCAATTCATCCACCGTTTGTTCCTCTCCATCTTTCCAGGTCATTACTGCCAGTGAGTTTGCATGTGACGACTGTGTGCTCCATACAAAATTCTGCCACGTGGGTCATGTGCACCTGACTTCATCTGGATCTTTGGATAACTGCTTGTTGTCCAGGTCATCATAAACCACCTCCAGCACAGGTAATTTCCTCAGGTACTGGGTACCTCTCTCCATGGTGGTCCACTTGCCTAGGTGACATACAACATCTTCCTTGAAGGGACGCCTTTCCTTCATGCCTGACAGGAGTCGCCTCCAGAGGCTCAGTGCTTGTGTCCCTTTTCCAATCACTTTGTCAATGCCCCCTTCCCTAGAAAGGGATCCCCTCTACTTGGCTTCCCTACCCTCTAATTCCAGGCTACTGGCCCCATTACCCCAGCATCAGAGCAGCCAGGTGACTATGTGCTCGCCTGGACGACAACTGAAATCTTTTTGCATATCTCACAGCTCACTCAAGGATAGGGTTCGGGTGGTTACCATCTCGTTTATGGATTCTGCCTTTTCCTCCTCCTGTTCTTGCAATGGCCCTGCTTTTTGATCATCCTTTACTAAATGAGCTGATTTTCTTGTGTATTTCTTCTTGTGTATAGAGGCCACTGATACTGGCACGGGTTGGTTCTCTGGTTTAGCTGCAGTGCCTGTCACCGGGGGTTGGAGTAGCTGCAGTACCTGTTGCCAGGGTAGATCTCTGTATGTTATTCTTAAATAGTTGTTTAAGACCTGAACCACATTCAGAAGACATAGCAATAGGAACATGCTGGTTTGAACACCCCAAGGATATTAAAAATTCTCAAGAGCTATTGTAATCAGCCTGGAGGAGAAGGGGAAGGTGAAGGAAGGTGTCTGCCCCATAGAGTGGCTCTCCGAGAAGAAAAGGTAAAGAGTGTAACTGTTAACAGTTGTTAAGAAGCAGCTCCTGAGGTACAGAGGTGACTGCAGTGCTGAGTACAAATACAAGATTGGTGTCACGACCAATAATTTTATCACAGCATAAGCCAGTGTTACACAGTACAGCAAAGATAACCTTAATCCAACTCCCAGAGGTGATAAACAGCACATAAATACTGATAAACATTATATACAGCAAGTAAGGTGTTACATAACACAACTCTGAGAACAAATACAACAACTTTGAGAGCAAATAAATCAACACTGTGACCAGCAACTACTAATCTAATATAATGAATGCTTATAACAAATTTGTTTTAACACGCTCTGGTCAGATCTGTCATTATCTCAACATTTCGAGCCCCACGTTGGGTGCTAAAAAGATTACTGTGGTTTAACCCGGCAGGCAGCTAAACACCATGCAGCCGTCCGCTCACTACCGCCCCCCCTCAGTAGGATGGGGGAGAGAATCGGGAAAGAAAAAAAGTAAAATTCATAGGCTGAGATAAAGGCAGTTTAATAGGACAGAAAAGGAAGGGAAAATAATAATAATGATGATAAAAGGATATACAAAATAAGTGATGCACAGTGCAATTGCTCACCACCCGCTGACCGATGTCCAGCCAGTTCCTGAGCAGCAGTCACTGCTCCCCAGCCAACTCCCCCACTTTATATACTGAGCATGACATCATATGGCATGGAATACCCCCTTGGCCAGTTTGGGTCAGCTGTCCTGGCTGTGCCGCCTCCCAGCTTCTCCCTGGCAGAGCCTGGGAAGCTGAAAAGTCCTTGGCTAGTGTAAGCATTACTTAGCAACAACTAAAACATCAGTGTGTTATCAACATTATTCTCATCCTAAATCTGAAACACAGATAGCACTATACCAGCTACTAGGAAGAAAATGAAGTCTATCCCAGCGAAAACCAGGACAGAAAACCATGAATTTAGTTGTTGACAAACAATTAATGGAAGTATGTCAAACAACTCGTGCTTAACATTTCTCTTTCCAGCAGCATCCTGCTATGACTGCTTGGCAAGAAGCTCATGGAAGTTAAATGGGCCACTAAAACTGAACAGGTTTCAAAAATGCCTCATCCTTCAACTCATGAAGCACCTTGATTTTTTCCTTAAACTATCACTTGTGCAAAATTGGAGTTATACTCAGCACCTTCCAATGTTCCCCTTTAATTTTGTGTTTGTTCGTTTTTTTGTGTTTTTTTTTTTTTCTTTCTTTCTTTTTTCTTTTTAATAGCTAATGATGAGTTGCTGCTATTCACATAAGGCCAGGCTCACTGCATCAGAGGCACAGAGCAAAGAGACCCTCAAAGCACTTTCAAATCCTGTAGATCTTTCTTCATGGTAAGAGATAAGGGGGAAAAAAACCAAACCAACCCACCCCTCAGAAAAATACCCAACAAAAAAACCCCCATGCAACACGTAATTGTAAGTTGACTTCCCCTTTCCAGACTCAAAATTGTTGGGTAAAGTTAAGAACTGTTTTTTCGCTTCTAAGCAAATTTATCTTTCTAGAGCTTTTCTTTTTTTCTTATTCTTTCTGCCAAATGCTGGTATTTTATAAAAAATAAAATAGAAAAGTACCAGTAGAAGTACATTAGAAGTACACAAAATTTAGACCTGTAGGAAGTAGTACAAAGCTGCAGAAGGTTTAAATAAATAAATAGGCTAAATAAAGTTAGCCTTTTTCTAAATGCTTAATTTACAAAAAAAGTGGTAAAAGAAGTGGAGAAAGTTTTGGTAAGTAAAGAATATGATCTACCATACCTGTACTGAAGAAAGTGAGGAAGCAATTCATTGCTGGTTAGGAGTAACATGAAAGCTTTAGTTCTGTTAATTTTAGGTTTGAACCAGTAAGTTGTCCAGAATGAAGTGCATATGTATAATGCACGTTACAAAGGTTGTTATCAAAGGGTATGTGAAAACACACTTGAAAAGCAGTTGCGGGGAAGCAACATATGATCGGCCTTCTACTAGGAAATATTGAAAGCTCTACAAAAATCTTATGCATATGTAAAAGCGATGCTCTGAACTTGATTTATGAAGTACATAAACCCAACAAACATTGGACTCACCCGTCTTCTCTTCCTGATTTTACACTATTGGCAGCACAAAACTGGATGACACTCTGTGGCTC
The DNA here is from genome assembly GCA_013401315.1 of Balaeniceps rex. Taxonomy (NCBI): domain Eukaryota; kingdom Metazoa; phylum Chordata; class Aves; order Pelecaniformes; family Balaenicipitidae; genus Balaeniceps; species Balaeniceps rex. Next base: position 36,244 of record VYZW01031184.1, on the reverse strand, counting down.
CAAGTGAAGTTGTCCCAGCATTTTCAGTTAGGGTTTCTCTTTTTAGGACAGACAAACCTTTGCCAAGATAGATGATGTGGACCTGGTAGCTAAGCCATCCTTAAAATTGGGGTTTGAAGGCTTTCAGTGTTGTAAGCAAGAAGTGAGGAATGCCAGGCATGGCTTGTTACCTTCAAGAAAAGGACGCTAGAAATCCTGGCTGACAAAGATCCATGCAGAAAACCTCTGATTTGGGTCAGCTGATATTTCTGTGAATGTTGGATATTCAGGGCAAGGTGTTGTGAGCTCAGTGCGCTCTCCAGTAAATCCCTGAGTTACTAAGAAAAATCTATCACATTCTGCTAGCATGGCCTACTTTTTTAGTTTTAGTATTAAAGGTAACTTATGTTACATATCACCAAAATGCAATCCAGCCTGTGTTTATTCCTCTATTACAACTTTTGCAGACATATTCCAAGAAAACACTCTGTTGTCATGTTTTAATCTAATACAAGTCAGAGGTTCACAACTGGAAGAACTGAAGAAGAACTGAAGATAGCCTGATAAAACTATTTCATGTTATCAAAATATCCAACCTTTCATGTCTTGAAATGAACTCGTTAATTTCAATAATTCTTGAGTTCAAATAATGTTAATGCCGTAACAGTAATAGCTTCGTTTTTAAAGTCAGAAGCATAAGGTAGAACACATGCTGCAACAGCATTAACCATGATTCATTCTTGAGCCCAAATTCCTAAAATCATCCACTCTGAAGCACTGACTGGCTCTTTAAAAGTCAGGCCCAGACAGATTGGCTTCAATTGAACTTCTATCCCTTGCCAATATGGGTACAGCTGGTGTGAACCACTTGGTCCCAAAAATTCAAGACTATCAAAACTATCAAAAGCAGGACAAACTTAACTTTTGTGACCCTTTATTCCTGTGCTGGCTTCTTTGCCTAAAAACAGTGATTTAAATGGCAAGTTTGCAGCACACTGAAAGAAAGCTGAGTAGTAGAGTTTACAGCTGGTTTTCTGTTGCCCATTTGCATTTTGATGTTAATACTCTTAAAAATATTAATTACTTGTAGTTACTTTACCTGATAACATTTACAATTCTAATGTACCAGGGGGCCCTCTTGCAAGCATAATATAGTTAAATAAATACATTCACTAAAATTAATCTAGCAAAAGGATAAATATAAATCCAAATATCGTGCGATACACAAAAAGCTAACTGAAGTCTTGCTGTGGCTCATATTTGGGAAAGGTTACATTACCCTAAGAGGAAACAGAAACAAACAAATCCAAAAACATAGTGTTGGTGCTGTCATAAGTCCCTGTTTAATACTGAGGGTTTTGTTTGGATTCTTTGTTTTTTGCGTTTTTTTTTTTTTTTTTTTAATAAATCCCTTAACTCTCTCCTGTCAAAATACATATTGTTAAGAGAAATCAATACCATAGTGATTTTCCAGCTCTCACATCCTTGCTACATAGGGGGGGAATTAAATACAATGCCCTTGCAAGTGGCTTCCTAAGTGTGATACCAGACAGGATAATCTCAATGGGGAGTGAACATTGTGGCCTTTAGAGGGACTGGACTTCATGAAATTCACCCTGTGTACACACCAGAGTTTTACTTCTGCATTGAGCATGAAATAGGGCTTAGGAAGGGATGTAGAGTTTCACAGCCAAACTCTCTGGAAAGAGCAACAGTTTTGCAGTGAAAATTCTATAGCTCTGAAGAAATCAGAACTGCTTTCAGTCCTTCAACTAAATATCTCCCTTGTCAGCAATTGGAGCATTTTTTTTTCTTTTTTGATGTTGCTATATTGCTTAACGAGATACAAAAGCACTTGAGAAAACTGTTTCCTCCATTTCACTTCTGCCTAAGGGTAAACAAGTTGCATTTTGAAAGACCTTAAAACACAGTTTCTAGAATGTTTTAAAACTGTTAAAAGGCTCCATTGTAAAACTCCATCTAAGTATGCTCACATGCCTCCTTTTTCCAGATGCCAATGACTGGAACAGCCCCCATTTCTAAAGCATCTCCAGCTGGCAAGTAAGCAAAGGAAGGAAAAGGAAAAAAAAGGAAAAATAATTTAATAGTCTTACTCTAGCCTTGTCTTCTCCCTACATACTCTCTGTTTCTTTCTCAGTTCTTCATCTTTTTGGATACATTGATAATTTACACTATTTTGCATCAAACTAGAACAAACTCCGATTTTCTTATACATAGGCTATGACTATCTGGTGTAATGGCTAGATAATAATAACCAAGACAGTGTTGCTACTTGTAAGCCCAGAAGCCACATCCCAACCTCTATGGCCACCCTCAGAAAGACAAGTTCTGAGTAGGTGAATATGAAGTCACTTCACAAGATAGAATTTGCTAACGTATCCTGATTCTGAATGTTTGCTGAACACATATTTAACCATAAGCTGATGGGCTAAACTGAAATAAAATTAATCACGCTGCATAAGTAGAAATGCTGAAGAGGGCAACAAAAGGAATTCTTCATTTAGAGGTAAAGTATGAACAGCCAGACTAAAAATGATTAAATTCATGCTATAAAATACCTTACGACTTTGGTACAAAATTGAGTTTAGACATTTAAACAATAATCAAATCTACTTGGGTTCAAGCCCATAAAAGAAAAAAAATATCAAGGATTATTAATCTGTGGCTAAGGAAATTACTGAGCCACAGATCATGGGAGACAAAGTATTCTGGAGAATACATGTTTGTTATTTGCACATTCTGGGTTCTCATATATTTAAATAGCAGTAACACTGCAAGACTGGCGTGAAGTCTTAGTTCTACATGTGTCTGTAAGTGCAAGGGTAACAATATTCTTTGGTATACATGAGGGGCTAAGAAATGGGAAGCATGACTGGAGAAACTTTATGGTTCCTTCCAACATATGCAGTAGGGCTTCTTTCCAGAGGAAACCAAGGTATGAGAACAGAGAATGCCCAGGCATCCCCGCCTGCCCCAGTACCTCACCCTAATGTAGAAGCAATGCTTATATGTATTCTTTAGTGATATATCAATATACAGGAATGAGAAACCAGCACAGCTGATTAGCTGAAACATATTCAGGGTTTTCCCCTCCAAAACATTTCTGTAAGTCACCCACAACTAGTGCAGTCTGCCTCTACAGCCCTTAGCCTCTTGAACTCAAGAACTATTTTTATCATTGCAGCACTATTATAATAGAAAATATCACTCTGCATAGGAAGAGCTGGATTTTGACTGGCTGTCAAAAAAATCCTACAACAATTTATCATCCAACCATTTGTTACACATAGTATGCAGCTGTGAGTTGCACATTTTTTGTGTTTCGGTCCAAAAGGGACTACCCACCTACAGCAACATTACATACAGCATCTGCCTTACTATTTCATTTTCACATTAACCTTGAACCTTTTGGGATGCAAGACTCATACAATACTACACAGACTCAGAAGATCCTTCTCTTCTAGAGAAGACTCAACATCTGGTTCAATTACAGAGAACATGATAAGCCCCCCAAAATAGCACAATTATCAAAAAACTTACTCACAGACTATTAGATCCCTCAGAGGGGAAAAAAAGCTTCTCTGCTGTGACATTTGAAAGCTCAAACTCAGAAACAAGTGCCTTCATTGAATAACTCATTTATTTTTAATTTCACTCTGTGGAGGCAGACAGTTAGAGGGGACTCAGGCAAAGGAAGATGATATATCAATGGAAATGCACCTTTCTAAAAAAAAGAAGAGATAATTACAGATTCACTTTGAGCCTGAGGATTTGCTCACTAGCTCTAGGGTTACTTTACTAAACACCAATATACAATCAAATAATGCATTAAAAAAAATCATATGCTGATCAGCACAACCATTTGCAATTGTTTAATGAATTTTAGGAAATAATCTTACCTAGAACATAGGCACTTGTTCCTGCTCAGGAAAAGATGCACATAGGAAAGAAAAGTGGTAAAGTAGTACTGAGATTAGACACCTTCAGGGATGTTTCAAGAGAAGCATAAAAAGAACCACTGTTTGATTCCCCTTTGTTCTTGAAATAAAAGATTCTGTATAGTGTTTGTAAACAGTGTTGTGTAGAACAGATAATTTACTTTTTTTTTTTTTTAATNAAAAAAAAAAAATAAAAAAAAAAAAAAAAAAAAAAAAAAAATCAGAGCCCACTGAGCAATTAAATTAATTTTTTATCAGAATAAAGTTAAGGGTCACCTTTTAGAGGGGTGGTATCACTAGATATACCACCATATGCTTATTATAAATCCACTGCAATATCACAAGGTGTCCATTTCCAAAATTTCTGTTCTGGTGTGGTTACAAGCATAGGAAGTCAGACATTTTCATGAAGCTTCTTCCCCAAGAGGAGGAACAGTCATCAAAACTACTCATTTTTAAAGATTTCCCCTTTTTCAGTTGATGCTAGATTTTAGCACGAGACTATCAAAGTGAAATATTAGCACTACAGTACCAAAATTTGAAGTCAAGTGCTCTCCCACTTCCACACACAAGCAACATCCATTCTGGTGCAGTGACTGGCTAAGGGAATTAGGGATGAAAACCAAAATATTATTTCCCCTAAGGATGTGTTCGATATAAGGTAGCCTGATCTACAGAAAAGGTATAAAATCCAAACATCTCATCTCCATGCTTAAGCTCTGAACATTGCCTGTGTGACTCTCCTTTCCTGTATCTCTTCAGTGTTAGACTGAAAAACAAAAAAGGGGTTACATCTGAACTGCCAAATATAACTGAGATCTGTGTATAAGTATTATGCAGAGCGAATAGGTACAATACAGTCCTTAAGCACCTGTGAAGTTCCCATCACCATAAAATGAAAGTATCGCACCTAGTAATTTGGATCTACCACGATCTTTTCTAAAGATACCAAGAGCAGGCACAGCACAGCCTGAAAATATCAGCTGATAGTTTTGAACCTCCAGGCCTCATGCTTCTCAGGGTCCTTCTCCGGGATGCTGTCCCTCTGGGAGGGGAGCAGTGGCTGCAGCAGGTGCAGTGGCAGGCTGTGGGGGGTGGGCAGCGGCCACCCTGCCCCCTGGGGCACCCACTGCTCGATGCCATCACGGATGGTTCCAGTCGGTCCTGCACTGCTGCTGGCCAGCCATTGCCTGCCAAAACTGCTGCCCATCAGAGCAGCACTTCAGGGACATACAAGAGATGCCCCGGAGAACTGGAGAGATCAGATAGCCAGAGGGACATTTGGGGGACCTCATCCTACAGCGCCACCCTCCCACATACTTCAAATAAACGACTGCCATAAATCTACATATACTTATTAGGTTGAAAGGCACTGAGGATGAAGCAAAGGTTGTTCAGTAGAATGCAGAGAACTACTATTTGCTATCAAGAGAAGGTGGTAAAGGCTCTAAAGCTCAGAATCTTTCAAAAAGGATAAAATCAAAATACATTCAGATATACTTACTCCCTTTTAATTTTATTTTTGCTTTATTTTTAAGTACTTTTAAAACATTTTTAAAAATACAAACCTGAATTGTTTTCTAAACCCTTGACTTGAAGCAATATAATAGACAGTTGAGGACATGATGAATTTCTTCATACGCTCAGATTTCCTGTGCCATTTATTTGTTATGCCACAGCAAATAAGCGTTCATTGCAGTGACATTTACATTAGTAGAAATAATTAGCCCAGCACATCAAAAAAAGGGCAGCACTTGATTTAGTCTGCGACATCTGAATGACTCAAGGTTATTTCATTTTTGAAACACTTATATCAGACTTTCTGTGCTTTTAGTTTCTAGAATGTCATGTACAACCCAGTAGCATCATGCCATCAATTCCAAATTAAAGCTGTTAATAATGTTATTTAGAAAATGCCAAGCTCCCCAAGCATTTCATTACTGAGATTTTTACAGACAAGTATAAAAGCTGTTATTGTTGCACTATGGTTGTATCATTATAGTCAAAAAACTGCAGAAAAAACTAAGGTAAAACACGAGTTTTTAAAACATCACAATTTCCTATTGACCCAGTGTATGAGTGCTCGAGCACTGGGTGAATGAGAACTCTGTAAGGATGCATTTGCATGCTGGAAAGTTGTGATTTATCATGTCAAATTATGGAAGATTACAGGTGTTTAATAATATACATTGGTATGCGAAGACTAACAGCTTCTTTAGCACAGATACTGTCTTGCATCCATCATTCATGGATTAAGAGCTTGCAGTATGCACTGCCATTCAGGATGTAGAATTTTAAACACATGTATTTTACAATTTATCAGGAAAAGGGTTCATGGACTCCTACTATGTTGACTATACCAGATGATACCCCAAGGAAAGTTCTGAGCTTCGCAACTCTGATGTACATTGAAACTATCCTCAAAAAATTACTTCTTATTTCTTTTAACATCTAACAGTTCCAAAACATCCATGATCACCCCAGTGAAAGGAACATGGCAATTTTAGTTAATTTCTTCTAAGAACAATGAGTTACATGCTGGCATGTCTTATTACTATAAAACAGAAGCAACCAGAAAGTTGACATTTTCATTTCCTGACTGCTAAGAATGACTCAGGTAACACAGGCAAAAGTATTCTAAATCCCCAAAAGAATACAGCGGAGTGGGACAGAATAATGCCAAGTAGCTATCCTGGGCACATCACAGTATGTCTAAACAGATTTTTCTGTATTTCAGTTAGTGTCCATTGCCTTTTGCCTTTTCCCTCAGCACCTCTGAGAAAGGTGGCTCTGTCTTCTTTACTCCTCGCAGTCAGGCATTTATATCCACTGGTAAGAGGAGTATAAATACCTTGTCTTGTTAAGGCTAAACAGACCCAGCGCCCTCAGCTTCTCCCCATATGACAGATGCACCAGTCCTTTTGGATGGGGGTGAAGACATTACCAGTTCCACAGACAGGGAACAAAATGCACTGAATTCTGAAGGAGTTTGGACTCCCTGTCTGTTGAACCTGAAACATGTCCTGGTTTCAGCTGGGTTAGAGTTACTTTTCTTCCTAGTAGCTGGCATAGTGCTGTGTTTTGGATTTAGTAGGAGAAGAATGCTGATAACACACTGATGTTTTAGTTGTTGCTAAGCAGTGCTTAGACTAGTCAAGGACCTTCTTTTTCAGCTTCCCATGCTCTGCCAGGTGCACAAGAAGTTGGGAGGGGGCANCATTATTATTATTACTATTATTATTATTTTATTTCAATTATTAAACTGTTCTTATCTCAACCCGTGGGTTTTCTTACTCTTGCCCTTCCGATTCTCTCCCCCATCCCACCGGGGAGGGGGAGGGTGAGCGAGCAGCTGCGTGGTGCTTAGTTGCCGACTGGGGCTAAACCACGACAAACACCATGAATTGCCAAAGGTGACCTACAAAGTCTGGCAGTGAACCCTGGCTTCCTAAATGACAGAATTTCAACTGACTGTAGGACAGAAGGTGGGGTCTAGACTGAAGGGATAATAAAAGAAGATTCCTCAGAGCGACCAACTCCCACCTCTTTCTGCCTGCTGGTTTAAGCTGCTGACAGATTTGCTAGATAACTAACACCCCTAAACCCATCTTTTCTTAATGTTTTATTTTCACTTATCTCAATTCCAACTTGGTGAAAAGAAACCGAACTCAAGCAACATAAGCATCTATGACAGATCTAAATGAACTAAAGCACACCCTGACAGTGTGCTGCTTCTCCAGGTCTTTTCTTTCAACTCAAGAGTGCTTTGCCATCACAACAGGGTAAGCTTGCAGAAGAGCCTGCATCCATACTTGACTATTCATTTTCAGCAGGTTTAAAAATCATACCTCATGTGTTATGCTGCATATGTTTAATGACTGCCTCTTTCAGAAGTTATTTTTTACACCAAAAAACATGAAAAGGGTTTGTAGAGATTCAGCAGGATTTTTGCCAGCATAGCTATTGGTTGGTTTTGAACCAAAGGTCTCTGTAAGACCCTTCTGATGAATAATATAAAAAGTGATTGTGAGTGACTCCCAAAAGAATTTATTACATGATAGGTTTTTGGTTTTTTCAAATGTGCCACACGGTCATAGGAAATTATAAGTATGTTCTTTTACATAAACAGCCTTTCACTTCTTCTTAAAATAAATTAAAAAAAACCCAAACCAAACCCTATGCCCATGGCAAAGAATCAGATTGTTAGTAATTTTGCTAATTTTTAAAATTTAATTAAAAAAAAAGAAACAGTGATAAATCTGTCTGGGGACTGATTAATTTTTTGACTACCTACAGTCTGCAATATTGCAAGGATGGATAATAAAGATACCATAGTGCTTATTCTTAATAGACTTTTCAGATATACACATTTTTCCTCAAGTTTAGAATAATGTCTTTAGATTTTCACTATGGAAAGAATCATGCTGTTTCGTATTGGCCACTGCACCAACTCAAGACAAAAAGTGCTTTTGCTGGATTCAAGTGTCAGGTGTTTTACCCAGGAAATAGTTTCGCACTTTGAGATATCTGTTCAACGGTGACTAACAATCATATTTTTTTATGCTAACTTACATCTAAAGTAATTTGACTTTGAATTTCTTTTAATAAAAGCACATCCTCTCTTAGGTAATATTTACAGAGTACTGAATATATTTATAAACAATACAGAATGATCACTTCAACTTATTTGTTGTTGCATGAGACAACAACAATTTCAGAAGCATTTTCTAATTTTCTTCTCTCCTTAGTGCACCTTGTACTCATCAAAAATTTCATTTTATTAATGAGTGTTACATTCTTCAAATCTCTATGGTACAGCTGATTTGCTTTGCAGCAAAGCTGATACCACAGACACAGCAATATTTGAAAAAAATAGCTACCATTTAGTATTGCTTTTTTAAAATAACCCAAGCTGACCAATATTTTCAATAGAAATGGATTTTTTTGGCATATTCTCTTGTAATAGAAACATTGTAAAAGAAAGGTCAGATGCAGAAACTAACTTTAGCCAAACTCACTACCTGGCATGTTTTAGCACTAAATAAATAATTTGCTACAACAAATGAGTTTCTGCAGCAATGATATAGCATATTCCATATTTTTGACTGTAGTATAAGGTGAAAATTAATTTGGCCTCTCAGAGTATTTGTAAAAGCTAATAGACTTCTATGAGTTCATTTTTCAATTGTTACAATAGAAGAGTAGTAGATTTTTTTAATGAGGGTTTCCATGAGCTTTAAATTATAATCTCTATAGATAAATTACCATACTATGAAACAGCCTCTACATACAGGTTAAATACAGTAACTTTTTCTTTTACAGTATTGTCTGAACATTTTTATAAACAGAAGGAGGAAAATAGTATTTTTGAAGTTGTTAGCTGATCCACACCACAACAGAATTCATGTTCCAAGGGCATTGATTTGCAGAATACTCAAGCTTTTGGTAATGCCCACAAGGAGGAGGGAAACACTTTACTGTATTGCTGAGTGTCACATAGTGCTAATCTGTTTACAAATATTCCAGACTATCTATATTAAAAAGTAAACTTTTATGCAAAATAACCTGCAAAAAGTAATGCTGTTCCTAGTAGGAGTCTCTTTCTTCCTGCAAAAGTATCCACCAGTTCAAGAACTGGTATTAAAACATACCAATTAAATGCATCATTAATACTTGATTTTGGAATCTGTAGTTTAGGTTACACTGGATTAAAGAAAACAAAACATTGTAATGAACCCACACTGGAAAAGAATTATTATCTTGCACTTTAAAGAAGACCTCGAATGAAACTCATCTGCCCAAACGCAAGTGTCAACTCTTACCAGCAGGCTTCTGATGCTGCAGCGTATATAGCATTACTCAATCTCTCAAAGAATTCTTTCTATTGGCTACTAATTTCCATTGTCTAAGAGATTTTCAAACAAACTCCACAGACTGCTGCAGAAAGCAAGCCGATTAAACATAACTGACAGGTTTACATTCTTGTTCAGCCTTCTTAAGACAATACGAAGCTGATAAGGAGACCTCTTCCATGGTCTTCAGACGCATGACAATTTCTGTGCTTTGTGTGAACTCAATGCGGGTTTACTGAGGCCAATGGCAGTCTTGCTAGTGATCCCAGCGTGATAAAGTTTGGAACTAAATGAACTAAAATTTTCAGTGGTTGTACATGTTCACAGATGATCACGAGAGAAATCTAAGAGTCATCTGCTTTTTAAAAAAACAGTTCCTAAGCTATGAGCCACAGACCCTGTTTCACTTCCCTGTGCGAAGTTAGATTACATTTAGATTACATTTTTTCCAGCCTGCACTATAACCCTTCTTCCTGCTATTAATAAATTGGTTTTAGGTTTTTTTGGCTTCTTGGGGTTTGGGTTTTTTTTTTTTTTGGTTCTCATCATGCTTTTTGAATCTGACTTAACACCATGCTCGTTCCATTCTCACACTTATTCCCACAATCTTTCCTTTCCTTTCTTCTAAGTGTTTTAAGTCAAGCTATTCCCACACAAATACCTTTTTATAGGTAGCTCTCTAAAAATAAATTGAGGGAGATCTGATGAAACAACATTGTTTAGTATACTCTTTTCATGTGAGAAAAAGGTTTTCAATCCTTACTTTCTACCAACTAAAAAAATAAACACAAGAATATAATGAATACCTTAACATACCAAAAGGGAATAGATTTTGCTCTCCTTTAACTGAATCCAGTTAATTGCAAGAATGGGTTAATTAATACTGAAGAAGTTCTGAAGAATCTTAATACTAAGATATTATGGCAGCTCCTGTTGCTATCCTGTCATGCTCATTTTTACTGAAACACCAAAAATAAATTCAGTACTACAGAAAGTTTTAAGACCTGTTTTATTCTGTGACTGATCATTGAATTTCACACAGTCATAAAAATATATCTAGAAGGTCCTTTGAGACATAATCTCGCCCCACCTCAAATCAGGACTGGGTATGCCTAAATCATTTCCCTGAAGCATCTAACTAATCTGCCCTTGCAGACCTCCAATAGCAGAGATTGCACAATCTCTCAAGGCAATCTACTTCAATACTTCATTATTCTTGCAATTAGACAACTTCCCCTTTCATCTAACCTGCATTACATTCCATAATTTAAGCCTTTTATTTCTTTGTTCTTTTCACCAGGGACAGGAATAACATATTTCCTTTCCAGCAGCTACACTTCATGGACATGAAAATTATTCTCTCCTCTAAGACTAAATGCTCTTATTTTTTCATCTTTTTCTCAGCTCTTTTTGCTGACCCTGGGAGTATATGAAACTTTGAAGAGAACAGCATGACTTTGTTAGTAATTGGATAAGACTAAGAATAGCAAGTATAAACTGCTTATTAAGAAACCCCAAACAAACCAACAAGAAACATTAATACTAACTGGACAAAGAACTAAGACAAGTATGTGGAGGTGATCATTTCCTAAAAATAAGAAAGATTAAATTATTTATTGTAACATGCTTTTTCCCTCTCTGACTGACAATAAAATAGCCTAACATACCCATGTTGTGCATTCATATACTTCATACTTCCAACCCAATCTCACAGTATTTTATGAAGCAGCAGTGATTTCTCTTAATTAAAGTGGACAAATGACTGAAATGTTTACAGATAATTAAGGCAGTCAAGATAGAATTATGTCACAAACCTGAAAAGATACTAAAGTTCAATGGGATTCATATACTTAAAATTACCAAACTACTAGCAATGATGATCTAACAGGTCTTGTACTTCTCCTGCTTGTGTCTGAACGAATGATGATTTTTCCCCAAGCAGCGAGAGCATATTTAAAGAATTCAGACATGCACAGAAACTCTTCCCCAGGTGGGAGAATAAGAACAGGAGCGAAGACTTATGAGAGGTTTTAATGAATTATTTCAAATTCAAACAATGACCTCATTTTTTTTCCTCTCAACGAAAAACTTTGAAATTGGACAAACAGATTATCTTCTCTGTATAATGCCATTTAAGCTGACCTTTCCATTTTATGCCAATAGTTTTTAATTACAGAACCAATCACAGTATATTTCACTAAACGGAGTACTGTGATTAATTAAATCTAATTTTATCAATAGCCAGAATGTGAATAGCATGTTAAAGTAAGGTGAAAGAACAGCTTTGATTGACACACCGAGTTTTAATTTCTAATTCCTTGTCTCCCACTCTTTTGGTAGGAATTGAAGGTTCCACATCATTGAACAGGGTAAGCTACTGTAACTCAAACGTAGCTTCAAAGATTTGACCTTCAGTTTTTCTCAGACTTTTTTTCCCCCGTAGTATATAAACTCCAAATTGATAGGTCTGGAGCTATGTGCTATGTGGAAAGTTTTCAAACATAAAATCCTTATTTAAAAAAAAAAAAAAAAAACAACAAAAAAAAACAAGACCAAAAATAAAAATAATTATCATAGTTTTTTTGGCAGAAGCAGCTATATCCACCTTTGCTACAGACTCCTTTTACAGATTTTGAAAAGGTCATCTTTAAAACACAAGATAATAATGCTTTTCCAATGGGGGTTCATTACTTGAGTTAATTAAAGAAGACCTTTAGCCTTCTAATAACTAGAACCCACCCCATGTCCAAAGCTAGGTATTTAATTTTGTGTTTATTTATTAATATAAACAGCCTAATTTTCATAGACTCCGACACCTCCTACTGATGTCAGCACTCAAGTTTGAAAATGTTAGTGCTAGCTATATCTAAGTATCTTGTACTTGAGACCCTCCTGTGGCATTGCACTGAGGAATTAATGAAAAGGCTGTGCTCAAGAGCCATGTAAGCTCTGCAAAAAATATGGCAGACAGAGAAATGGTACTGCACTTTCCATAGCCCTCACCCCTGAGAAAAGGTGCTGCAGCATAGTCGTGCAGACCATTTCCATTACCCTCTCCTCCGAGGGCAGGTTTTTCCAGTAAACTCAAGACAACAGACCTTCCTGCCAGCCTCCCGCTGGGTCACAGCTGCGGTGCTGGTTAACCCTGGCCCTTGTGGAGGCTTTCATCCCAGCACGCTCACATCTTCCTGCAGGCTGGCTCTCACCAGGCCTTCTGGCTGAGAGCTTAGGAGAGTCCCTGTTCTGCCTTTGCTAAGCCTCTACGCATAAACATAAAACACACTTACTCCCGCCACACTACCTTGGCTGAACTCAGTATCCTTATGGTCCCCAACAGATCTGATATCCAGCTACGCTTCAGTGGCTCTAAGGCAAACTCCAGGGCTCCCTTAAAGGCCAATTCTCTCTACAACTAGGACCATTAGTACCATGTAGATACAGAGAAAAAACTATATTATCTCAGCTAGCACCATGAAGTAGTAGCTGTTCTTTAAAAACTGACTTTTTACTGATGACTGTTACAATTACAGGGATTAATATTATTAGTCCCCTTTTTCTCTTAGCTGGGTATTTCAATACTCAAAAAACCTGAACTTTAAAATGTCTCGGGTCTGGGGAGGAGTCAAAAAGGAAACACATTAAATTGTCAGTTTAATATATATTAGAATCCATGGAGACATTAAATTTCACCTTTCATCTATGAATATTAAACATTAATGAGGTCTCGGGTACAAAGACATTAAAGTGAAACATCAGAGAGCTATGACTTAGCTCATATATAGAGAAAGAAAGTTCACATGGGAAGCTAATAAAGGTCACAACCACAGAACTACCATAAAACCAGAACATACAATAGATGAAAAAGAGAGACTCAAGTAAACCTGATTTTAAAAGGACTATTAAGAAATGTATATGCGGTTCCACAAGCAGAAATTTCATGCAAAACACAAAAAAAAGGAAAGTAACTAAGTACATAGTCTTATTCACGTATGTATTCCTAACAAAGTAATGTCCAGACTCAGAGTCCACAGACATCTCTTGGGTGACTTGAGAACAACTTGTAGAGGAAGCTGACAAACCTTAAAACAAAGAATTCATAAGGACAAATAAAATCATAGTAATAGCTGCATCCTGGTGTCTCTTGCTCCTCCCATGTCTCCAGTTCTGGAGACTCCAATGCCTACAGCTATAAACATAATAATTTAAAAAACCCAAACACACAGTGACTGCATGAAAAGATAATAAGGTAACATGCACTATTTGCATCTCAGCATACCCAAAGTGTAAGGAAAGAAATATCTAAGGATGAACAGGAAAGCAAAAGATCATAGGCCACACAAGTGACAGCTTATTTTTAATATATTTGTAATTTACTTTTCTTTCTCTACCATTCTATTCATACATACCACCCCTCCCTATGGGTATAAAAACAGAGATTCCTTTCATCCAGCCCTGAAGATAAAAATTTCTAGTTACGAAATGAAAACCAACCTGGGAGATATTCAGTATTTGGAGGCACAGTCTAGCACATCTGACAGAAATACAGTGAGGCAAAATTCAATACTAGATATTCCATAGATAAAAACAAAAACTGAAAGTCACAGTTCTCCCTAACTTTATATAGAAACTAGAATTGTGTATCCAGGCTATATTTAAAGATGCAGTTCTGTAAAATCAGAGTTACTAGCATATGACGGCCAGCACAGCATATTTTTAATGCATATTACCCATTTAACTGGAAAATTTTCACTTCTAACTGTTATATTATCACCCTGGTATACAATGGCTTGCCACAGATACCATACAATGAAATATTAACAGCTCAATAGTAATTTGTAAAATATCTCAGAAATATATTTAAAGACAGATATACAGTAAGATCCTTTTATTATACTACAGCATCTATCACCACATTAATATTAAGTCACCTATACCTGTGACTTCAGAAGAGAGATATCAATATCTGTACCCTTAGATCTTGGATAAAGCCATTTGAAGAAACTCATCACTTACATAAAGCTGATCAGGTCACCAAGAACCCCAAATGAAGCAAGCCTCTGACACTCTTTTACTCCCATTTTCTGAGCAGCAAAATCTGTGCTCCCAGAAACACCTGTGCATAGTCATGTGCATCCCTGAGTTTACACAGATGAAGCCTGTTAATCCTCTAATTGCAGATGAGTTATCAAATCCAGTCAGGGTGGAGGAGAAGGAATAAACTGAAGTTATGCTCTTAGCTGTGCTCAGTGTGAACGACATTAACTGAAGTAAAGCAAAAGGATATGGTTTTGTTACTAAATTGAACACCCACATCTCTGCATTCATACTAATTGCAAATCTATTGGATAGAAGATTTCTCTTTTTTTAACGGAATTTCAGAGTGCAAGCAAAACTTATTAAGCTTTTCCCATGGACACATTTTCAGCAACAGTATCAAGAACACTTGTAATAAAAGTTTTATTATAGATCCTTCGCTATGACAGTGTCTAACATTCTCAGTTAAGAATCATAAGCCTACTGTGCTCAGCAGCAAAACCTGGTTTTGCCCAAATGTGTTTACAATCTAAGCCTAAACAGATGAGTAGAGAAATACAAGCAATGAGACAGTACCGTCCAGCACAGAAAATTATGTTTTCAGTGTACTATGAACCTAACTAGTACTAAATTCAAGATACAGTCATCACAACAAAGGATTTTTCTTTTTAATTAAGGAATAGTTACATTATTACACAAGCTTACCTTGTGCTTCTCCCAGGCACCTACACAAAAGGGAGATCAGGGTTTAGGCTAAGTTCCATTGACTGATGAGAGCTGATGTTTCAAGACCTAATGAAAGAGGTGGGGTCTCTGAACCACTTGGGGATTGAGATCAAGCAGAAAATGCTTCACATTTTATGTTAGGGACAACAGAGTGGCATAGTCAAGGCAGTAGCCTTCTCCTTGTTCTTTTTCAAGTCCAGGGAGAAAAATACAACCATAACTGAGATGCTGATGCCTGAACAAATATTTGGCTCTATGGATGAATAGGAAAGGTTTCCTCTCCCTGAAGATAGGGAGGAAAAAAACTTAAGTTTTTCAATTCGTCTTCAAACAAGATATCACACATTATCCTTAAATCAGAAGTAACTCTTTAGCTCCCTGATTTTTCTTATAATTGGCCTGGAAATTTTGTAAGATACAATTTTCTTCATACACACCCTTGTATATTAAGCATGCCTGTTGGGATTTACACAGTCAACTAGACCCATGCATCCCTGTCCCCCAGTACCTCTTTATCTCACTCACACAGGCATGGCACTGATGACACAGGTGGTGACACCAAATTGCACTATTAGTAAAGGCCTCATGTCACTCTGCTCTTCCTGGAGAACATGTGCGTGATACAGCCCTTTGTCAGGTCTATATTTCACTGATTACCTGTATCAAGCCCATACTCCACATACAAACCCTACAGAAAGTGCATCACTTGGGTATTGTACCATCTCCCCCACGATACATCCTGACTTGGAGAAGTCATCCATCACACCTCCAGGCATGCAAACATGCACCAGTCACGTGCCCACAGTTTCATCTTCATCAGCTGCTCTGTATTCACTACCATTCAGTACTGATTCAGTACCTGCGTAAGTCAGTACTTGTCATGCATCTATGTTCAGGTATTCATCTATGTCAGATTGTCTGTATGTAGCACCATGCATAAATCATTTAAGAACAGTTTCTTTTAATGTTTCTGCCACCCAATTTCAGTTCAACATACAATTCTCACTATGAGTGAGAATAGTTCTCCTTAAGCTGACCTGAAGAGGAAATAAGAGCTTCAAGAGAAGTTATAACCTAGTCCTTCTCATACCAGAGGGGGGAAAAACCCCTTCAGTTATTGTTAGCAGTCTCTTCTGAGAGGAAAAAATCATCATTTCATCTCTAATCTATATCTAATATCAATATCTGTAGCAAGTGAAATTTAAGCAATTCATTCAATAAGCAATTCAGCCAAAGCAATTCATTCAACTCAAGACTCATTCAATTTCTGCGGCAACTGGCTGTAACTTCTTTTTCATCCATTAACGTTTTCTACATCTCTTTAAAGGATAGGATCATCCTTCGAATCAGTGCTTGATTAATCACTAGGTGCCTGTAGCTAGGGCACATGTGGAAAGGGAAAACTCACTGCAGAAAAATCTTTTGGAAGACAGTTACTTGAATTTGTATTTATATATAGCTTTTTTTTTTCTGTCATTGAATTAATATTATCTGAAAAAAATCATGATTTTCAAAACAGAATTTAGATAACCATAACGTAATTGCTATGAATGCTATACTAACATATTTTTCACAAACTGCATCTTAATTACTAAAGTGTAACTTGATGGCAAATAATCACACTACGGTCATTCTTTTAACCCTTCACAGTTTTTAGAATGAATTGGTGTATTAAGAAACTGTATAGTGTAAGGTACTTTTAATACTGAATAATCCTGTCAGGGCCCTGAGTGCCATGTCTTCCCCTCTGGGGTCTGGCTGCAGGGGCCCAGGCCTTACCTGAGCAACTGCCGCTGCCAAACCAGGCCCATCCATGGGCCTGGGACTCAGGCCCCGATCCACAGGCTGCATCCTTGTCCCCGTGGCCCTGCCTGGCCATCCCAGGCTACATCTCACCCTGGTTCTCCTCACCAGGCCTGATCCTGACCCTCACCGATGGGCTGATGGCCTGGTTTGGCCCCGCCACAAGGCTCCTGAGGAGTGGCCTGACCCTTCTGCTGGGCCCTTGCTGCTCCCTGGCCAATCCTACACTGAAAATATTCCTCACTTTCCCAAGTTCAAAAGGCCTGAAAAACAGTTTTAAGTATCTTTAAAAAATACACAACTCACCAGAAAGCTGGAGATATGTTATCTAGAAAAACATAAATCAGTAAGTGGGTCATTATATGATGTGAATTAATACTTAGCATAATAATGATTGAATTAATTAATCATTATATAATGTGAATTAAGAACAGTGTAAAGTCAGCTAAAAAGTGAACAACTGCGGCCACACAACCACCGCTACAGGACCAGCCCTGTGAACTGGAGACTAAGAAAAGGTCATAATTTAAACAGAGTTTTCTCTACAAAGTTGTTCTTGAGGCCTGAGAGCCATCCATCCACAATGGTTATCTGCAATATAAAAAACCAAAACCCAGCACCATCCATAGCAGACCATCTGCTCAAGTTCCTTGCTAAACATTACCTAAGAAATACGCTAAGCCTGGGGTGAACTAAACCTGGGAAACAACAGATGGAGGACAATTTTCTGTGGCTCGTGATGAACCTGAGTTTACAGTGGCCTAGAACCTTCTTCAAAGTGCCTCTGGTGAAGCCATGCAGCCAGCTGCCTTCTGGACCTGACACGAATCATTTACTAGAAACAATGCCATACTGCTAAGGCCATAATGTGCTCGATTAAATTAACGCACCTGAAAACAAATGCCATAAACAGCAGCCTCTCTTTGTAGAAAATATGAGGCTACAGCCATGTAGGACTATCTACTGAAAAGGAAGACCACACACCACAGAATATACTTACCATAACGCATCTCAGTCATAAAAAGCGGAACATAAGGTAAAACAAAACAAACAAGGGAAGGGAAAGTCATGAAGAAAAATCATTTGCAGTGTATGAAAGTCAAATCAGTATTGAAAAAAACCTGTCATCTCTCAAAAAGGTCTAGATAATGGAGATATTACTAAACAAGGCACTACATGAAAGCACTGACAACTGATGTAATTTGTTGCTTTAAAAAGTGTAATATTCTGACAGGGCAACTGCAGCCTACTAAGGGCAATAGGCTATATCTGCACTAATACATTTAAAAGTGCCTGGGAGTAATTTGGGACAAGGGAACGTGGCTTTTCGTAACTGTGAACTGTTGGAACAATCTCTGTCACACTTTCGGCCCTTGCCACCTAGCCCATGAACATTTCTGCAGTGATAATGTTCTGAGCACCAATTCCCATCAGGTGTTTTTCATTGAGATGTCCTGTTTTGGAAAGCAGGAGCCGCGTAATGTGGATGCTGGCCACTCTGTGATAGCTGGCTACTATTCATGGCAGAGTTAAAAATTTAGAGTATTACATACAAGAAAATCACTGCTTGGACAGAGCTTTAATGCAACACAGTCAAATACCAGCTGTCACACTGCATAATTTCTCTGTTCGAACATTTACATTTAACAAACGTGAAAAAATTTGCAAACTCCTTCATACCTGCAAAATACAGTTAACTGCCTTCATGACAAAAATTTATAAATATGTTAGCTGTAACACTCCTAACTTTCACTTTTAATCTCAGTAATGTTGAATCCTCAAAATGCCTACTGAAAAGACTACAGGCATTACTCGTAGTGTGTAGTAGAGCAGTGAGCAGTGCATAAACAAATTTTCATTACTGCAGTTAATTCACAAGGTTTGAATCATCAGTTGATACACTTCAATTCACATACAGCAAATACACATAAGAGACACAGCAATATTATCTAAGATTGTTAAAAAAAATCAATCTATAAAACAGTCTTTGCAGACATAGAAATAAAACCTGTAGTTCCATTGTTTATCATGTATTCATAACTACTATAGCTTGGATGTTTATTAACTGAAAGTAGAGAGAATTATTAAAGCGCCAAAGGTGTTTCCTATACCTTCCTGTTACTTACCATATCAAATACCAGCACTACAAATGTGGTATGACAATAATTTAATCACAAATACTGAAGTATTACAGCTATTATACAATCAAAAATGTATGCAGACAGAAGAAAATCTTCATGGTCTCTAACTTATTCTAAATAAACACCTTGTTGTTTTCTGCTTAATCCTCACAGTTTAGTATAATAGACACATGTCTGTACACATCTGTATCAAAGTTGTGACCTTCATTTGCCATTATAGCTGCCTTTGGAAAAGTGTGACCTACGTTTCAAGAACATATTTCAACTGTGAGTAGCTGTCACAGGTAAGCTGCTGACAGGTTATTGGAATGCCTGTCACCTTCTTGGATGGCTTACACAAATGTCACTGGTGGTGACTGTCATCTCAACATAAGGACTTCACTCTTAAAAGAAGGTTTTGCTAAAGAGCATGGCTGAAGTGAAGCTGAGTAGTGAGTGACATAAGAATGGAAAGAAGCTTTATTTAATAAAGTCTTTCTCTCGGTTAACCACCATTACCAAAGAGGATCTGTAGAAGCAAGAAAGGGCCTGCCTGTAAGAACAGTGGGTCTAAGGAGTGAGGATAGACACAGACAGGAGACCTTGCTGTGTTTTGTCGCTTTTTCTGAAGATCTAAAATTTTCACATGCCCTGGGCCCCTGACCTTTTGCATGTTGTGCAAAGCCCATGTTCCTTATTCTACTTGGTATGCTGTCCACAGGGGATTATACTACATAATAATCCCTTATGGGCATGGTGTTGTGTTGGTGCATATAGAACCGATGGTGGCAATAAATGTTTTAGCTCCTATGCAGTCTAGCATCCCAAAATATTGTGCCAGGAGGAAATATATTAGCCCTTGTGAATGAAATAATTCCAGTATGGTGGAGTACCTTTGTACGGGGAAGGCCCAGGAGATGACCATATGAGCATAACACCCTTTCCTACAGGGTGAATATGTAGGAAAATGTAAATATAGCCCAGACTACACCATCCTTAAACATGGTTTTCAGAAACAAATATGGAGGGTGCACTGGAGCTTAATTCAAGCAGTGCCGAAGAAGTGTTTTTATGTAACATTGTAAAGCACCTTAGAAAGTATCTGTATTTTAATTGGGTGGCGTGAAAGCAGTGTTATCTTTAAAATTGTTCTTGTCTTTGTGTCTGTCTGCTTTCCTGCAAAGCTGCCACCTAAAATTTTCATCAGCTTTTTAAATTTTTCACATAGATATCGTTCTTGGGTAACAACACACTATTCTCAAAAATGCTGGCATACTGCAGAAATCTGTTTGTGTGCCCAGCTACAACTATTACTGAAGATAAGTACCATCACAAAAACTCCCAACGTGCTCCAAGTGTCAAAAGACAGTGATTCCAGAGAATAATGAGTATTTGCTTTTAAAGGAGAGGGGAAAAAAGGTCATAATTATGCAAAAATATGCCTCATCCACAAACTTCTAGCATTTCCAGCTTGCAAGCAATCTGGATGACCTAAGCAATGATACTACAGTTAGCAAAGGCTTTGTCAACTTACAGAGGTCCCCAAGTCTCCCTTTCCTGAGGATAGCATAAGGTCTTTTGTGTACTACCACCTGTCAGACTGAATATTTTCTAGCAAATAGGTGGATGCAAAGGCGTATCATTTCCACACAAGGTTATCCTCTGTGTTTATGACAGCAAAGCATAAACCATGTCTATGTTCTACCTGTTTGTTTTGTCCATTAATCAGCCCATTCCCACCACAGAAAAATTGAATAGGTTATACTTTGGCATAAAGAATTCAATGCCTATTTTACTTATATTATTTTTACATATTCTGAGTTTACTTTTGAAATTTTGCTATGTGCAAACTCATTAACATAGATTTCAATTTCAATAATATATGCAATACACTATTTTCACTGTTCTCAGAAGAAAAATAAATCTACCTGTACTAAAAAAAGGTGGAAGTTTTATTCCACTGATAAATGTTTTTTTTCTACAAAAGAAAAAAGAAGATATTTTTGTTAATGCTTTAAATTTAATATAATACTTAACCTAAGCTCAGAAGTTGTAGAAGTTTATCTTAAAATAACTTCATAGTTGTAATAAGAAAGCCTAAGTCTTCTCTAGACAGCTGTAGTATTAGAACGTAGCTACTGATGATTCATACACTCTTGAAAGTTTCTTCATGTTTCTTTTGTGGCTGCTCTAAACAGCAAATCTCAATCAAGTCTCACAGCAGGCTCTCATAGAAACTTTGACTTCACCCAAGGGATGAATGTTATATCTGTGATATCGTCCATACACTATCCTTATACATTCATTTCTACACCTTTTTCAATCTATCCTTGTTTAACAAGCTGAAAAGGATTCTTTTGATCATAAATTTCTCTTGAAACTAATTTCCGCATGGTGAATACTGTGCTTTCTGGGACTGCAAACATTTTTAAAGCCAAATTACAAGGGGTGGATTTTTTTATTTTTAGAATCGTTTGTTAACTTTTTTTCCCAGAGCAGATATATAATTAAAAAGCAAAACTAAACAAAATTGTGAGCACACACATAGGTATATATAGCATTTAGGTAGATATTATTAAAAATCAAATCCATCCAGAAACAGAAATTCTGGTGAGGCAGAATGGAGCCTGGTTGAAGAATACTCTGACCTCTATTTTTTGTAACATGCCGAGTATCTAGTAAACTCACATAATAGTGCTTGCTATATTATAGTGCAGAAAAGTACCCTACTCAAGGAACATGACTAATCCAGGATGGGGAGCCCACACCACAACACACAAAGTGCAGCCACTGACTCCATCTGTTCCCTGGATCAATACATTTTCTTTGCACAGATGGGATGAGTGGGACTAAGGAGGGAGAGTTGAATTTCCCAGCTCAACTTGTGGAAATAAAGAGACAGATTACTTTTAAAGGAAGAGGATGTTTTTTACTGACACCACATGTCATGTATTGATGTCATATATTGGAGAATATATTGGGCAAGGTGTCCTCTCTGACCAATCCAAATACTCAGCTTGAACTATAAGGGTATTTTTTAAATATCTTTCTCCAAGTGCTTTGCAAATTGACTGTTGCTATAAAGTTCCTCTGCTGTGCCTACACTGTTTGCTATCTAGTATATCCACAAATGGGTTAAACTTGATGCCTGAGTATCATCAGATACTGAGGGAATGTATGCATGAGTGAGCATGCAGTGGACACGTGGGAGATCCAAGACGCCGATTTCAGAGTTGAAATGCTGCAGTCAGCTTGTTTAAAGGAAGGATGTTGGACCAGAGTCCTAAGACTACAGGAGTGGCCAGAAACCCAGAACAGAAACAACTAATGCTTCTCTCTTTAGACTGAGGATTTCAGAACATTTCAGACCAACAGCCCTGTGACCATGTGGTTGTAGGCTAGGCAGAAACATGTATGGACATGTTTTGAACGATGAATTTCAAATTGCCAGATATTATTGCTGCTTCTCTTGCACAGCCTCTGGAACTCTGGTCAAAGTTTGATTTTTATCACTTTCGTGCCTCCTCAAGTCAGGCTTCATTTCGGCTATGAGAGTAAGTTTCTTTTAGTTAGAACTGTGCAACACTACCACAAGTCATATTGTTAAATCCACTCTTTCTGTTTGAATTAAACTAGAGTCAGAAGAGTTTACTTATATTTACTTTTTAGATGTGCCAAACAAGTGAGTAAGGAATATGGAGGGTGGGTTTGGAGCTTTTAAACAGGAACCGTGTAAATAGCTTAACTGCTGTAATACCACTTTGGGCTGTGACAACCCTAATTAGCAGATGTCATCCTCTCCATCTGCTCTTCCTCCAAATTGTCTTGAACACCTCTGAGTGTCTAAGGCTTACAGCAGCACAAGTTCCCTGTGTGGGTATCAGGACAACTAAAATTGTGCTCTCACTTGCACAGGAGTTGGTAATATGTAAAGACAAAGGGCAGATTTCAGAGGATGTGCACTGAAGCATGATAGTAATCATCAAAAGCTGTATTTGACATGGCCACTGTATTTTTTTCTTAAAACATCTGGTATTTTTAAATCATATTAATTATGTAACAGACCTACATTACCCTAATGTGACAAATTATTTCAGATTGTTGTCTTTATATATTACACACATCTATGATATGCATATGTAATATATATAGTGTATATTAAATATTTTTCAAGTTATGTCTGCCCTTTATTTATGATAGAGTTACTTGTTGTCATAGAGTAACTCGTTGAATCTTGGTAGATTTTATTATGGGGTACATATTAAATTGTGAACAAAAATCTACGTATGATCAATGTTTATGGAACTGTAAAATACACATTCTAGTTCTGCTAGAATAGATCACAGAATCACAGAATCACAGAATCATAGAATACCAGGTTGGAAGGGACCTCACAGATCATCTGGTCCAACCTTTCTTGGCAAAAGCATGGTCTAGACAAGATGGCCCAGCACCCTGTCCAGCCGAATCTTAGAAGTGTCCAATGTTGGGGAATCCACCACTTCCCTGGGGAGATTATTCCAATGGCTGATTGTTCTCATTGTGAAAAATTTTCCTCTTGTGTCTAATCGGAATCTCCCCAGGAGTAACTTGTACCCATTACCCCTTGTCTTTTCCATGTGACTCCTTGTAAAAAAGGAGTCTCCATCTTTGTAGTCACTCTTGAAATACTGGAACATGGTGATAAGGTCTCCCCTAAGCCTTCTTTTCTCAAGGCTGAACAAACCCCATTCTCTCAGCCTTTCCTCATATGGCAGGCTTCCCAGTCCTTTGATCTTCTTTGTGGCCCTTCTCTGGACCCTCTCCAGCCTGTCCACATCTTTTTTGTATAGTGGGGACCAAAACTGAACACAGTATTCCAGGTGTGGCCTGACAAGCATTAAGTAGAGTGGGATAATGACTTCTCTATCTCTGCTGATGATGCCCTTGATGCAACCCAGCATCCTGTTGGCTTTCTTTGCCGCAGCAGCACACTTGAGCTTGTTGTCCACCAGGGCCCGCAAGTCCTTTTCTACAGAGCTGCTTCCCCGCCAGGTAGATCCCAGCCTGTGTTGCACTCCTGGATTATGTTTTCCCAGGTGCAAGACCTTACATTTGTCTTTGTTGAACTTCATAAGGTTCTTGTTAGCCCACTCGTTCAGCCTATCCAGGTCTTCCTGTAGGGTGGCTCTCCCTTCCAAAGTGTCCACTTCCCTACTCAGTTTGGTATCACTGGCAAACAATGATGCACCATTGCATTTTTAAACCGAAGCACAAGAGCTTTCTTGTGTTATTAAAGATCTTCTATACTGTGACAAGTATGTGACCTTTTAAAGATAATAGTGTTAATATTGACAATGAAAATAATGTGTATTTCTGTGATAGCAAGCAATCGTAAATATACTCTTTTGACTGTAATCCATATTAACTGCACTACCAGTTTGCATTACATGTCCATACTCCATTTCTGTGGATGTGCTTTTGTCTAAACATACAGGCTAAATAACATGTTCCTTCATCACGTCATAGATTTTTAAGTTTAATTTGACATAATTTGATTNACTTTCACACATGTTGTGTTGCAGTTCTAGCACTTTCACACTGTGTTGCACTCCTGGATTATGTTTTCCCAGGTGCAAGACCTTACATTTGTCTTTGTTGAACTTCATAAGGTTCTTGTTAGCCCACTCGTTCAGCCTATCCAGGTCTTCCTGTAGGGTGGCTCTCCCTTCCAAAGTGTCCACTTCCCTACTCAGTTTGGTATCACTGGCAAACAATGATGCACCATTGCATTTTTAAACCGAAGCACAAGAGCTTTCTTGTGTTATTAAAGATCTTCTATACTGTGACAAGTATGTGACCTTTTAAAGATAATAGTGTTAATATTGACAATGAAAATAATGTGTATTTCTGTGATAGCAAGCAATCGTAAATATACTCTTTTGACTGTAATCCATATTAACTGCACTACCAGTTTGCATTACATGTCCATACTCCATTTCTGTGGATGTGCTTTTGTCTAAACATACAGGCTAAATAACATGTTCCTTCATCACGTCATAGATTTTTAAGTTTAATTTGACATAATTTGATTGTAATATATAATTTGATGTAAACAGGGCACAGTGAATGATTATTACAAGTACAGTAAAACTAAGAATACTCAGACACCTCCTGTATGTTGCAGAAAAGACAAAACTCATGCAGCAGAATGCAATTCATTGGACAAGCTCAGGGTTCAGAACTGACGGTCTGTCTAGCTCTCAGCCACACCAGGATCTAGCAACTAAGTGTGTGACAGAAAGTGAGAGGACACCTTCAGCAATTCCCCACCTGCTCACAAGCATGATTCACACCTGTAGTGCAGTGATAACAGTAGTGAGCAGACCAGATTCCAGAGTGGAGTCCAAGTGCAGTGGATACCCCAGAAAGAAAAGGGGAAAAAAAGAGGAAGAGGAAAGAATATGCCCTATACATGCTGACAAGTAGAGAAGAGGAGAGAACATACGGAAATGTTATTTCCAATTGAGATTTTTCTGTCACCGACCTAGAAACCGTTATCCCTGCTCCTGCCATCATCACTAGGAAAATTCCAACTCATATGGTATGAAAATACAGACAACTATGCATGCAGACATGGTGATCACATGCATGAATAGTTATCTTTTTTTTTCCTGTTCATTGCCCAAAACAACAGAAAAGAAATTTGAGACTGCTTGAAATGAAAACAAAAGATAAAACTAAACCATTTGAGGTCAGAGGTGTCAAAATAAACCATTTTAACCTTTGACAAACAATTTTGTTAAGCCCTAATTGTGATGCTATGCAATCATCCTACTTATTATGTTGGAATCTGAAAAATAAAACTAAAATATATTTAGTCAACGGGATTCCAGAGTTGAAACAGTCATTCAAAATATCTTAATTTAATTCATATGATCCACAGATGAGACTTGGATGTCGTGATCCTATCTGAGGTTGACTAAATTTCCGTGGGCTTATACCTAAGAAGATAAGCAAATAACAACAGAAGATAATCATGTCTGGCTGATAGAATTTGACGCAACTGAAACAACCTCTAGTATATTTTAAACCAAAAACTTAACAGCTTCATGCACCATACTACTTATATTATTATTTGCACGTACATTAGTATTAATAACATGCACTTGCAGTTTTAATAAGAACGGCAGACAGAGGAAATAAAAATAGTGAGCGCGTCATTAGTGTCAGGGCAGTAATTTTTTTTTTTTTTTTAAATATCATTAACAGATAACTGCAGAATTTCACAGCAGAAGATAAATCCCACTTGAGGTTTTTTTGGTTTAGGTCTTTCAGTCATAATCACTGTACCAAAAACTCAGTGATGTTGAGACTGAAGCTTATGATATAGACTACATCCATGATCCTTTTAAAAAAGTTCCTGAAAGATACGGAACTGAATAGGCTGTACAGCAGATAGGTCAGCCTTTCAATAATGAGTTCAGCTGCTTTAGTGACTGTTGAGATAGAATAGACAAGCTTTTTCCACAGGCTTAAAATCATCAAGATATACCATTTTCTTTATCAGAATTCTGAAGATGCCTCATTTCCTTCTCTGATACCATCACTATACTCTCATGAGGAAATACTTCTACCCTCAGCTGTCACATTCCTGAATGATCCACAGCTTTCTATCTAATGCAGATTTTATGTAATGAAAATAAATTAAGCCTTTCCATAAGTATCATGGAACCTCTACATTTTGAATCTCAGAGCCTTTTGATTTAAAAATTTCAGTTGTTTAGTCGCAAGGTGTTTTTTATGATAATTAGGATGCTTGTCATATTTCTATCTAAAAACTTTGTATTAAAAATTCAAGCTAGCCTCAAAATGGAATGAAACCAAATACAACTGCCAATTCCAATGCTTCAAGACAAACTGACCTCTAAATCAAGAAAGAATTGCATTGTATTAGTATTAGAAGTTCATTACAGGTTCTTCCGTTAGGTATCTTCCCCGGTCTATCCAGCCCTGTCCAAGAGAGTGGATAAGACACTGTTTTAAACTCTTATCCTGAATTCCTATTAATGTTAGCATACAAGACATTTCAGTATATCAAACTGAGAAAAAAAAAAAAAGACTGAATAATTTTAAGGCAATATCTACTGAATAAAACTTAAGACTGTGATACCATAAACCTACTGAAAATGGATACTTGACTGGGTTTTCAGTGGGGCACAGGTTTCAACCATTTTCTTAATTGTAAACCTGTCATAGGGACTACTCGTGCAATTATTTAGATCTTTCAAAACGAGGCTCAACTCTTAAAATTTCTGTGTTACAATGACAGCTTTTTACAACAAATTATAGCTTTTGGATTATAATTGGAGCCCTGCTTGCTTACTTCAATGGTGATAATTATAATTACCAACTTTTATTAAGAATACTGCTTGCAGGGTCTTATGAGCAATAAAGTACATTACATTATATTACTTTTTCTGCAGCGAGAACAAAATGACTTAAAATCAGTTATTAATGCCCTGATCAACAACTGAGAATCAGTATAAACACTTTATCATGGTAGACAATATGAGGAAAATAGGGTAACATGAATGTTACAAAGGTTTTAGCATTTTCAGTGAAGATGATACAAAAGGAAGCAAGAGCTGCTCTTGGAGCCTTATTCTTCCTACGACAGAGGAATATACTTAGAGACTGGGACTTCTGGGCACTATGACAACCCTAAAATAAAAAATTAAAATCACAGAATATGACAGGAATACTTTGCCAACGGCAATAATTTAACTGAGTTCCAGAATCTTAATTTCCTGTGTTCAAAGAAATAAGCATTATTTTCATGGGAGTTTCCAAGATGCCTTGTCTCAGGTTATGAATTTGGTTTTGACAAATGAGGGCTATTTATGATCAAAACCCTCTCTGCAAATTACAGTACCTATCTTGTATCAGCAACTTGACAGGTAGCATACATTCTCTGTCTGGGAAACAGCAACAGAAGAATCAAGAGCTTTTGGCCCTTAACAGCTCTTCTGTACTGGAATAATACGTTTACTACCAGCATGGCCATTAACTCTGAATGTCCATTTACTCAGGAGCTGTCAGCAGCAGAGCAATAACAGGGATACATCCCATTTTGTTTTTTAAATGGTGTGTTTCTTTGCAGAATGGAGTCCGTTCCACCACCAGGGACAAAACAAGAGCAAGAAGACCAGAAGACTCCTCAACAAATGACTGAGTGCAAACAAAGACTGAGGTGTAGAGAGATGAGCCTGCTGTAACATTAAAGTCTGACATTCAAAAGCTGGATTTCAAAGCACTTGAAAGCCAACATCTGTAGACTACAGTCCCAAGCACCTCTAAGAAGCAGAACTGCAGCTTCTATTCAGCATTCCTCTTGCAATATAAAAAATACACTATCTAACACCACAAAGTGCTTGCTAATGGAAGAAACCATTGCTAAGTCTATGTGCTCTGCCTTGCTTTATTAACATGACTTTCAAGAATGTAAGTAGTTCAGAGCCATGAAGACAGAGGATAAAAATACAGGTATTAGGAGAATAGTAGCACTGATTCCAGTGACAAAGTAATTCACTTGTGAAATGCCACTGCCTACAAAGTCTGTCAAACATGTGACTCCACGAAGAGGTCAGCTTGAAAGATAGATCAGAACTAGCTATGAGGAAAGCACAAAAACAACACTATGTACTTAGTAGGTGAACTGTGTTCACATCAGCTCTGGTAACTGTTAAGAGAGGTGGCCCTCATAATTTTAGAATCATAGAATAGTTTGGGTTGGAAGGGACCTTTAGAGGTCATCTAGTCCAACCCCCCTGCAATGAGCAGGGACATCTTCAACTAGACCAGGTTGCTCAGAGCCCCGTCCAGCCTGACCTTGAATGTTTCTAGGCACGGGGCATCTACCACCAATCTGGGGAACCTGTGCCAGTGTTTCACCACCCTCATGGTAAAAAATTTCTTCCTTATATCTAGCCTAAATCTACCCTCCTTTAGTTTAAAACCATTAGTCCTTGTCCTGTCACAACAGGTCCTGCTAAAAAAAATCTGTCCCCATCTTTTTTATAAGCCCCCTTTAAGTACTGAAAGGCTGCAATAAGGTCTCCCCGCAGCCTTCTCTTCTGCAGGCTGAACAGCCCCAACTCTCTCAGCCTGTCCTCGCAGGAGAGGTGCTCCAGCCCTCTNTGCTGGCTCATGTCCAGCTTTTCATCCATCAGCACCCCCAAGTCCTTCTCCTCAGGGCTGCTCTCAATCCCTTCATCCCCCAGGCTGTATTGATACCAGGGGTTGCCCCAACCCAGGTGCAGGACCTTGCACTTGGCCTTGTTGAATCTCATGAGGTTCACACGGGCCCACCTCTCCAGCCTGTCCAGGTCCCTTTGGATGACATCCTGTCCCTCAGGCGTGTCAACTGCACCACTCAGCTTGGTGTCATCTGCAGACTTGCTGAGGGTGCACTCAATCTCGCTGTCTATGTCATTGATGAAGATATTAAACAGTACTTGTCCCAATTACGGACCCGTGAGGGACACCACTTGTCACCGATCTCCATCTGGACATTGAGCCGTTGACCACTACCCTCTGGATGCGACCATCCAACCAAGTCCTCATTCACCAAACAGTCCACCCATCAAATCCATATCTCTCCAATTTAGAGAGAAGGATGTTGTGGGGGACTGTGTTGAAGGCCTTACAGAAGTCCAGAAAGACAACATCCATAGCTCTTCCCTTGTCCACTGATGTAGTCACTCCACTATAGAAGGCCACTAGGTTGGTCACGCAGGACTTGCCCTTGGTGAAGCCATGCTGGCTGTCTTGAATCACCTCCCTGTCCTCCATGTGCATTCGCATAGCTTCTGGGAGGATCTGTTCCATGATCTTCCCAGGCACAGAGGTGAGGCTGACAGAGGTTGGTAGTTCCCAGGGCCCTCCTTTCTACCCTTTTTAAAAATGGGTGCAATGTTTCCCTTTTTCCAGTCACCAGGGACTTTACCTGACTGCCTTTATATGACTTTTCAAATATCATGGAGAGTGGCTTGGCAATGTTTTTTCAATACATGTTTCACTGTTTTAGTCTATTGTTCATTTTAAATTAGATAATAATATTACCATATTGATGAAAGCAGCTATATACTGCTAGATGAAAGCTTATTTTAAAGGTAATTTTATCCTTCAGATTTACTTTTTACTTTACACTTTTTTCATATTTACAGCTTGGGGGTTATACATAAAAAAAATCAGTGAAGCAGCTGCACTGTCATTGTATACATAAAGAGTAATATAAAGAGAAGTTTATCTCAGAGCTGCATCTCTGTCTTCCACAGCCTGACCCCCATAGCATAATCTGCATCTCTCAATAGTAATCTTGCTATTATTCATCCTCACCCTATTTCCACCACTACAAAACCCCTCTTGCTTTTCATCTCCCCCTCCCCCCCTGCTTCTGACATTGATTAGGAGAGGACTGTCTGAATGATGTTGAAAAGTATAACTACTTTATTTGAATTATGTACTCTTAGTTTCCGCTGATACAGAGAATTTATTTAAAATTATATAAGAAAGAATAAAGAAATACTCTCAAAATTACTTTCACAGGTTCTTCCTTTTTTTACTTTAATAGAAAACTGTGAGTAGGCATACATTGAGAACTACTTGAAGGTGGATGAAGTATTACTCTTCAGTTAGCCTTTTCTTCAAATTCAATATTAAAGCAATAATAAAATAATTAAAACTATCTGGAATGGATTTAGCTTTAATGTCCCTTTTATAAGCATTTTTTTGCACTGTACTGCAACATTAAGGAAGCTTACCTGGGGAAGATATTTGCAACTAGCAAGTCCCAGAGATTCCTGTATCCTAGTTAGCCACATTGCAACAGTTTTTCTCAAGGACTTTTCAGCTCTTCATTCTGCATGGTGTTGACTTTCAGTCTCTTTCCAAAGCTCCACAGTTGCAAGACTCTGTCACACATTGAGGACTTGAAAGAAAAGCCTTACCATTCAAAAAAAATGAACAATCTCTTGAAGAAAAGGAAGAGCACCATACCTGTTTTCAGATCCACAATGACTGAATCACGAATATCAGAAAATATGAGGGGCAACTTAACTCATTAAAAAAATAATATTTCTGGGTAGTCTGTCCTGATGGTTTAAATAATCCTTATTTCACTTCTACACACTATATTGAAAATCTGGATAACCATATAGCTGGATAATAGCAGTCAGGAGACAGACTACTACATGGAGAAGTGGATTAATGTTTCTTGCTATGTTGTTACAGACTCGGACTGCAATAATTTATTTGAGCTCTGTGAATAAAGGCTTATATGTTTTGGCAGGTGTGTATGATTTCTTCCTTCTATCCCAAAAATGCTGTACACATCACAGTTAGCATATTTATTATAGGTATGAAGGCAAGTTTGTATTGGCACAAAACAGAATAGCATGGATGTTTGGAAAAATCAAATCACTGTCCTGGATGTTATGGGGCTTTGGGGCACACCTTAGACACACACAGTTTAATGACAATTTTATTTTAAAAGGAAGTGGCTGAAGCAATCTATTTAACTGTCTGCTTCTACATAGGCCTGAATCAACTTGAGAGAGAAGCTTTATTGGCTAACAAGCGTCAGCAAAGAATTAGTCAGTAGAAGGTGAGTACAACACAGGATAGACATGAAGAAGTGCAACACATGAGTGCAAGACTATGTATATATCACACAGGCAGGAAAAGTATAGGGAGCTTAACCTTCAACTTTACATTTAGATCACAAAAATCTCTGCAGAAAAATTATAAAATCTCTATTATTTGCTCTTTCTCTTCGAGGACACATATATGACAGAAATAGAAAAATCTTCACATACTATATTATGTTTCAGCTACAAACTAAGCAAAATAAATTAACAAGTAACATTCAAGGTACCCTCTTTAATATGGTTATCAATCATTTTATTGTGATCATTTTAGAACTTTTTAGTGGGAATAATTAAGGTCTATCTAAGATCTTTGAAGGTCAAGAATGGAAAAAAGAGAGGGGACAGACCAGGGGATGAGGCATAAAAGTTAACACTGAGGATGAGAAGAAAGATTTAATAGAGGAGCTTCCACTGACCGTTGAAATTCTCCTTTTGCACAGTCCAAAACAATGCAAACAGTTATCTTGTTTGGACAGTACATGTTTGTGGAATCAGCAGCACAGAGTTTAAAAATATCTCATACTGTTCATACATGAGAGGAGAATGACCTTGCTCATATTTCTGTTACTCAACTATATTCTGAAAAGTCTCAGGATAAGTTGTAATTACCAATGACTTTGAGGGATAATATATTGCAATGAAGTCCCCTCCATCAAATCAAATATTTATTATGTCTGCATGGAAAAAGCTTATGGCTCCTAACAATGTCTTTGTATAATTGTTTCTTAAGATATGATGGTAAGATGAGTACTGCAACGAGCACAGCAGAGTTGCCCAAACTAGGATGAAAGTATTAGCTGAAGAACACAACAAAGATCTCAATGGCTCCATCACATGCTAAGGAATGAAATGACAGGCAATAGTGAGCATGTTTGGTTACACAAGCAGAAGGTTATACATGCTATGTGGGGAGCAGGAGAAATCATTCAGTATTTTTTTATGGGCTTTTAAACCTCATTTTTCAAACTCACAAACCCTGAGGTTTTTAATCTCTTACCTGGAATGAGTGAACTGAATGCAAAATGAGTTTAATTTTTCGTGAGTATTTAGTTTAAAAGACCTTCCTTCATATGCTTATGTTCCTATCCAAAATAACAATTATCTATGCATAACCTGTCAATTATATTCTTTCATTGCTATAAGTCTTTAAAAAATGTCACAATTTTATTGTCTAGAATGGTTGGCAGCAGGAAAGCAGTATGAGCTGGTGCTTCAGATCCTGGCACGCAAAAATTAACTTTGTAGCTTCTCTGTTGAAGAATCAATAGATGGGCGGGAGAAGTTACAGAGGTTTGTTCCAGTTAAGTTGCCACAGTTATGCCTCGCATCAGCCTTCATAGTATGTATCACTTCATCAGCCTCACAGTACATATGGAAGAGGATTTTTTCTTAATAAATCTCCAAGCAAAATTCTCAGCAAAATCATGCTTATTCACACCTTGTAATTAAGGTATTTTGCCATTCATAGTCTTGATTTTTACTAATTCAAGGGTTTACTAACTCATGATTTTTGACAGAATCTAATTATTATAAATAAATAAATCTGTAAAAGTCTTTAAAAAAGCAGAAGAAAAACCAGAGAAGCTTAGACTCCAAATCAGCTTTCTGTGTGCAATTAAACATTATTAGCAATGAAGTTTTAACCAAATTGTTTCAAAGTGAATTGTTTTGTTATAACAGAAAAAAAATAAGATAAGGCATCATTAAAAATTATAGATCTTTGCTTAAAATTAGTAATTTACTTATTTCTAAAAACAAACAAAAACCGGAGACATTATCTAACCTGGTGACCCTGAAACAACCTACTTTATACAGATATAGCATCAGGCAGCATCAAAACGGGGGTTGGACTAGATGACCTCTAAAGGTCCCTTCCAACCCAAAGCATTCTACGATTCTATGATAAAACACACCTAAATACATTACACCTGCAGCTCTTTTCTCAAACAGATTCACCACAGAAGTTCTTGATCTGTCTATGGAAACTGTCAGCAAAAGCTGATGTTTCCTGAGGCAAAAAAACCCCATTGAAAGTCTGTGAACTGCACTGAGACCAATCTCATTTCACAAAGGTATTCAGTGACACACTGAAATGCCAAAAAAGTTCTGATCACTAATCATGGTGACCTTAATTTACACTGGTTATTTCAAGGTGATAGATTATATATCCCATTACCATCTTCTTGAGCTATACAATTTCCCCAAATAAATAAATTATAAAGTAAACTAAATCTTTTTCCAAATTATGCCAAGATCTGGCTTAAGTTATATTTGCTTCACTTTCAAGCCACTAAGAAAACCAAGACTAGTCAGAGAGATTAATTCCTTACATTGAATTAGATTCACCTGTGCTCTGAACACTTGCAAAAGAAAATAAAAGCCATGAATACTGGTTAAGATGGATCATAATAAATAAATAAATCGAAATGAGGTGGTGTCCTGGTTTCAGCTGGGTTAGAGTTACTTTTCTTCCTAGTAGCTGGCATAGTGCTGTGTTTTGGATTTAGTAGGAGAAGAATGCTGATAACACACTGATGTTTTAGTTGTTGCTAAGTAATGCTTAGACTAGTCAAGGACTTTCTTTTTCAGCTTCCCATGCTCTGCCAGGTGCACAAGAAGTTGGGAGGGGGCACAGCCCAAGATAGTTGATCCAAATTGACCAAAGGGCTATTCCATACCATATGACATCATGCTCAGTATATAAACTGAGGGGAGTTAGCCGGGGGGCAGCGATTGCTGCTCGGGGACTGGCTGGGTGTCGGTCGGTGGGTGGTGAGCGGTTGCATCTCTTGTTTTCTTTTCCCTGGGTTTTGTTTGTCTCTCTCGTTCTCCTTTTCATTACAATTATTATTATTATTATCATTATTATTATTATTACTATTATTACTACTATTATTATTTTATTTCAATTATTAAACTGTTCTTATCTCAACCCGTGGGTTTTCTTACTCTTGCCCTTCCGATTCTCTCCCTCATCCCACCAGGGAGGGGGAGGGTGAGCGAGCGGCTGTGTGGTGCTTAGTTGCCAACTGGGGCTAAACCACGACAGGTGGGGTTTGTTTTTTTGGGTGGGTTGGGAGGTTTTTTGTTTGTTTGCTTAATAAATGTTTTTGCACCTATCTTTTTGACTTCCAAGCATCTTATCCAGTCCAAAATCTAGCCTCCAAGCAATATAGTCTTAACACCTGGTTATTACAGACTCACAGAATGGCTGAGGCTGGAAGGGGCCTCTGGAGGTCATCTGGTCCAACCACCCCTGCTCAAGCAGGGCCACCGGCTATAGCCGGCTGCCCAGGACCACATCCAGATGGCTTTTCAGTATCTCCAAGCGTGGAGATTTCACAACCTCCCTAAGCAACCACTGTCAGTGCTCAGTACTTTGGAACAGTGGTGCAGTTTTCTTTTAAATACTCAATTTTTTTCATCCTTAGTGTAATTTTTCTTTAAATTGTCTTCCAGGACCTGAGTTAATGCCCACTGATATACTGTCCCATCTTTATTGCATTTTAGTGCACAAATTCCTTTCATTTTATCTTTTTAAAAAACCCTATAACTTGTTAACAAATTAATTATGTTAATTATGTCACATATGAAATGCTTCCTTAACATTTTAAAAGAAAATATTCCAGCTCATTTTCAAAACCTCATTTATAAAAAGCTGCTAGTTTTCAGGGCTCAAAAATAATGCAGAAAAAGACAATCTGTCTAAAACTGTCAACTGCAAACTAAAGCAACATTATTACATTGCCTAATGATTGAAACATTTTCAACTTTTCTCAACTAAGAAACAAGGCCATACACTAAACATTCGAAGAAGGTAACCTAAGCGATTGTTATGTCTAGGCAGGAAACATATTTAGGGTAGTGAAGCAAGTCAATAATGCTAATCATCACAATGCACATGGTTAAAGCTTCCTCATTAGCAACTATATTTTTATGAAAATATATTGAGTATCTTTCTCTTTATAAAATAAGGTTCTAAGAGTTCAGAAAATGTAACACTGTAGATGTACAAACCTTAGCAAGTATGGTGTCAGATACACAACAAATAGAATCATAGAATCATAGAATGCTTTGGGTTG